>WSTH01001661.1:0-11385 GCA_019616345.1 Ceratobasidium sp. 395
ATATTTGCGTACCCAGAAGTAGATGCACAGCAAATGATCCAGGCACGAGGGAAAATCGAGGGAAATTGGATACCCCCACATTGTTATGAGGTGTGACCGACTGTCATGACTTGACACGCTTCCAAATATTATTTAGGATTTTCTGATATTTTTCTAATATACTTTCCTTTTATGGAACATTGGTCATATGCTGACTTATCATCCTTGTAATCTTTGTCATCAGGGTTTCTTAGTCAGAGTCACGTGATCATGGAATATTCTAGAAGCATCAGTCATACACTATCTCACATCTCATATCAAATACATGTATGACTTGCTTCGCTTCTCAGTTTGTACATGTAGATACATGGCTGTGTTTCCTGGTGTATATAACCAAGGGCAAGTTTGAGGTTACAGACCAAGAACTTGACCTCCTCGTCAATCCTATAGTTCTTCTCATATCCTTTAGTCACTGAGGCATCAGGCTTCATACTTTTGACTTCACCATCACCATCATCGAGAGAGCTGTGACACCAACCCGGTTTGCTGAAACCGGGCAAATTTGGCTGGGGGGTTTTTCCTGATGTCTTTTCTGTTTTGCTAGAGTGTTACTGCAGTGTAGCATGGTCAACCAAACCGCACCATCAGCCACATACCAAGGTTTCACCCCGAGTCTGCCTGCTTTGTTGAGATGCCTCCAGAGTTTTGCCCTATAATAAATTTACCTGCAAGGCAACGTGAGCAACTACCACTGCAACGTAAAAAGGTTGAGAGCAGGGGCAAATGACTTACCCTTCAGCCATGTGGTTGTCGAGGGTACTGCCAGTTTGAGGTGAAGATCAAACAGGGTTGGCTGGCCGCCAGACCATCAACTGGCTGGTGGAGCATCTATGATGGGAGAAGCATAACTCCACACGCAAGCAGGCTTTGTGGTGGAGAACCACGCGATAGAACAGCACTAGGAGATTAGATTTGGCTTACATCAGGAAAAACAGGATTTTTCATTACAACTGGAGTTTACAATTTCATGTAATTTACTAAATTTTGATAAATTCAATAAACTCCCCTAAATTAGCCTAAATTCAATAAATCTGGGGCTGAGAGGCCAAACCCCCCTGGAGGCCTCCCCACAAGCAATAGTTGCCTATGAGGACTGTCTGGTTCAGAATTTACAGTCTCTGGCCAGCCTGGACCTGGGGCATAATTGACCAAAATTGACATAAATTGAGTAAATTGAGGTAAATTTAGGACATAGGACCCTAAATTAAGGTTAAGGAAAGGGGGGGAGTCCAGAACCCCCGTAATCGGTAAATTAGGGTAAATTAAACTTAATTTTGGTTAATCTTTTCCCACCAGTTTTCCTGATGTAGCAAGCCTAATTCATCAAGTGGGCCAAGTCCCACGGTGAGTGGAAGCGAGTTTCACTGGCCTTCAAGGCCAGCGTTGGGCGAATGAAGTCCACTTGTGTGCTCAGAGCTGTATGCGGTGCGTTGACCAACATAAGCGCCTGGGCCCGTGGTTGGATTACTCAACCATTGCCATGCCACCACGCATGATGCGCACCTCATGTCAGCCCACTCCAAACCGCCCTCAAACACACCCCAAGCAAGTCCCCGTTTGATCAAGGAAGGTCGTTGATGTTCTCCCCATAGACCTCAGCTTTGCCACCGACACAAGTTCACCCATATTATTCACTCTAACTGACACAATTCCCATGGATCATGGTGGTTTACCTGTTTATTCGACCTGCGCTGCACAACAGCCGCCGCTCAATCACGGTATTTTTCTTAGTTGATCTCAATCTCGCCTAGCACCTCACCAAATGATGGCTGACTCAAATACGTCAACCTACATCGATTAAACGTTGCAACACAACTAACCGCATAGTCGTGTCTTCCCCATCAACCACACCTGACCGACCTGTCCAGCCAACGGAATAGACAAGAAGTGCACGATTTTTACATTAGTCGTTTGCGTAAATCGAAGTGTCGTGTGTAATTCAGTTTTCCGCGTGCAGTCGATCTTTGTGTGGATTACGTGCCATCTTGCACGCCACGTTTAGCGCTGTTTTCAGTGTGTAAATCATCGCTGTATGCGCCTTTTTAATAGGATTTGTACATCCCTGGTGGACCGGATAGCCCGCCCGAGTTCTCACGAGCACGCACGAACACTGGAGAGGGGCTCGTAAGCACGGATAACGTGCTCGCGAGCGCTACCGGGCTGTGTACGCGTGATCGTGAGGCTGGCCCACCATCACGAGACCACCTATCGTGCTCGCGAGCGCTATCTAGCGATCCGGGTTCTGGTTGAGTAGTGCACTCGCCGTTCAGGTGGCCGTTAGGTGGATTACGTACGCTACAAACACATGTATGCTTATACAGCCGTCGGCCCGAAAGGCCCGATGATCGATATGACGAGCGCAGTAATAAAAAGGATTGGATTTTATCTCTCTTTGCCTTGAAACCTGCTCGTTCCATATAAGCTCGTCAGAATTAGTCCCCCAAACGCTACTAGTTGTAGCGCAATTCCGAATTGGGCGATTGGACATACAGAAAATGTATTTTATTCTCACAGCTTGCATCATGCGCTAAGCGACGCCGAATTACATAACCATTTGAGCAGAAGACACGGGACCTGGCCGGCAAGTATGTGCCGTAACGCGGCGCTCATGCATTTTGTTCTGCACCGAGCCCCAATTGACTGGCTTGATCGTCTGATTCTTGTTTCGGATCACTTGGAGCGACTCTCCTTGCTCTCTGCGGTACCAGGTACAATACGTGATTACGCGTTAGGCGCTGCCTTGCTGACTCCGTTCATTCATTCATAGGACAGTACACTGCATGACTTTTGACCTGACCCCTCCGGGTCACTTATGGCTATAACGACTTTTCGGTCTCGGTAAGTCGTACCACTGAACACTCTTTGATTCGGCTAACATCCCTTGTAGGCACCCGAGCCCGTATGGCCCAAGTTCGTGAGAATAGTATACGAACCCCATCTGATTCTTCTCCTCTTCGGGTCTGCCGCCGTTAGTGCAGTGCTAGGTAGCCTCGACGACGCGGTTAGCATCACGGTAGCGATTATTATTGTCATACCTGGTGAGTATCTTTCTGCATCATTGGGACCCATAGTTGAGGCCGTCCTAGTCGGATGGGTGCAAGCACGGCGCTCCGAGGAGTCGCTCGCGGCATTGAACAAATTCATGCCTCACTATTGCCATGACATTCGGTAAGTATCTTCTTTTAGTTCAAAACATCGACCCAATAATCTAACTCTCCATTTCAAGGCGGCCAGCAACTTTATCTTCTAGCGAACGGAGTTAGTCCCGGGTGGTATTGTTACTTTCCAGGTCGGTAACTCGCGGTTCTCCGTGTCTTAATTACCCAAACCTAACGCGCATATTGTAGGTGACCGGATTCCAGCCGACCTCCGGCTGATAACCTCGCTCGAGCTCGAACTTGACGAATATCCTTGACCGGTGAGATTTGACCGGCGCGCAGGAACGAGAAAGCATGCGCACCCGCTGGGCGAGAGGACGTGTATTGCATTTATGGGATCATCGGCTCGTAATGGTAAGTGTCCTTGTGCATATCATTCATACCGCTGTACTTACACATCTCGTATGAAGGACGAGGAACTAGAATTGTAATATCCACCGGATCGCGCGCCGAATTTCGGCGTCATCCTCGCCATGATACAGGATGCCGAGAAAAAACGAATAGCTTTCCAAGCTTCGATGCACGAACTCACTCATGAGTTGTCGATGCCTAGTTCCGCGTTATCTGCGTCATTTGTTTTATCGGCGTGATTTAGAGCCGAGGTTAGCCCGAATTGTTTACTATTGGAGGTGGGTGCTCTGATCTAAACTAAGCGGAGTGCATGCTCATGCCCTTCTTATCTAGCATCCCTCGCCGTGGTTGCGATTCCCGAGGGCTTACCAATTGTAGCGATCGTGATGCTCGCATCAGGTGTACTCTAGATGCCCCGATGCAAGGTGATTGTGAAAAAATCACCGAGTGTTGTGGCGTCGGGGAGTGTAAGCGTCATTTGCTCGGACAAGATAGGTGAGTGTTTGATTTCCGTTTGTAAGGTAGATATAATCCCACAATCCGCTAGGTACACTCACGAAAAGCAAACAAACGGTATCTCAAGTCTTCGTGGTCGAGCATATCACGCACGTTGACCCTTCTGGCTCTTTGCCCACATCCTCGATATTGCATGCGACACCGGCTGTAAATAAAAAAGCTCGAGATTGGCGGAATATGTAACAACGTGTTCCGGAATAACGAGGGTGTGAACGTCGGACAAAGCGCGGATGTTGAACGTATTAGCTGAGTTTGGAGTTAAGGATGAACGAAGGGTATGTCGTATTTCTTTATTGTATTCGCTTACTACATAACAATCCTTGCCCATCGGAACTTCACACGTACATACGAACCACCTTTCAGTTCCGAAATAAAACATATGGCGGTCACTAGCCGACACGGCGCCCCACGCGATCCTCGTGACGTCTACCACGCCAAAGATGCCCTCGAGGCTATCCTCCCACTCTGCAAATTATCACGTCGCCGATGACGCTATTCCCGCCCTCGAATCCGCCGTTCGCAAGGTGATCCTCGTTCAGGCCGAGACGTGCGCCAAGGCCGGCCTGAGGGTCATCGGTCGTGCTTACGCGTACATGCCTCCGGGTGGAACGGTTACGCCGCGGAATGACGGGAACACGCCCCCGCCGACCAATTTGGTGTTTTCTGGGCTCGAGGCGATGCTGGATCCGCCGCAGAAAGACGTGAGCAATGCTATTGCTCAGTTTCACGCGGGAAGTGTTAAGGTCGTTATGATTACCGGCGACGCGGTGCAGACAGCGCTCGCTTTCGCTTGGTCGCTCGGTGTCCGAACCCCGGGAGTTGGAGCTGGTATAGGAGTCGACACCGGTGTCAACATTGGTGCTGGGATCGGTATGGGCGTTGGTATCGGTCGGAATATCGCAGGCGGGACGGGAAGCTGCCTGACTGGGGCCCAAATCGACGATATGGACGACCGCGCGCTTCGGGACTGAGTGACGAGCATAACAGGTTTCGCGTGCACGACGCCGCGGCACAAGATGCGAATTGTTTCGGCATTTCAGTCTAGAGGCGAGGTTGTGGATATGACCGGGGATGGAGGTACGTTTCGGTTTGATCTCTCTCAACCCACGAACACGAAATGATTTCCGAACCCCAGTCGACTAGGCACCTGCGTTGAAGATGGCGGATATCGGTTTGTCGATGGGCAAGAGTGGGACGGACATCGCTAAGCAGGCAACCAGTGTTATCTTGGTTGATGATGATTTCGGAACAATTCTGTCTGTGGTCGAAGAAAGTACATAATTTCAAATTGGTTTTGTGAACATTTTGACGATGTTAAGGACGACTTGGAGATCTTCGGACACTCATAGAGCTATGGCTCAGCGGGTATATCAGTAAAACGGGGGATAGTGATGAAATCGAAGGATGATGTCCTTACAACGAATTACGAAACGACATATACACAAGAAAGTAACAAGCCGTAGAAAGTATACGAAGCCTTTTGGCATAGCAAGTCAGAGGATAACAAACGCGTAAGAGTACGCGTGAGTCCTTCCTAATCAAGCTCTAATTCAGGAGGAGAAGTTATTGCTGGTAAGTGTGAATAATCCACTCTATCAACCGCACTACAAATAGAACAGCTTACCAGAACCATTCATCTGAACCAACTCGTCAAATGATCTCCTGTAGCTGATGGTATCAACCTCACTAAGATTCCTAGTTCCGAGGTAATACAATGTTCTATGCCGAGTGGTTTGCTGGTGCATCAAGCTGATCTGGGTCCCGCGTAGAGGCAATCCCTTGGAAGTGACAACCGTTCAAGCGTTGGTTAGCAACAGGAATGCTAACATGTGCTGTCAACATACCCCAAAGATGTGATCATGACGGTTGAGATATAGACTCAGAGTATCTGGAGTTTTGACCATGGGTTCAAGAGAGATAAAAACGATACCGAAACACCTGGGGAGTTAAACTTCTGGACTTGGGCTCAGAATAACGGGAGTACAAGAGCAAGGTGTGTGTGGACCACGTGTTTGCAGCTCCAACTGTAACAACCACAGAACAATGCAACACGCCAAAGTTAGTGTGAGAAATCCGGCAAATTCATGATCCGACTTACATAAAGATCTGGTGTGGTACTAGTACATCAAACTCCACAACATTTGGGCACTTTGCGGGCCGGCCACGCGCACCTTATATTATAGGCTCGTAACCATCCGTCTCGCACTGCAAAGAGGGGGGTCGTGGACAGAACCTGCAGCTCAGCAAACGGCCCCTTCAGCTCCGGAGCGTCGGAGTGCTCCGGTTTTGGGGGGTTAGAAACGCGGCTCCGGAAGTGATCTCCGGAGTCTCTGGAGCACGTGCTCCAGAGTATATTCTGAGATAACGCCCGAAGCAAGTTGCGGCTCCAGAGCCGGACGCCCGATTGCCGAGGACCTGCATGTAAGCGCCGGGCGGTCAGAATGCTCGTCCTTGCCTTGTGTGTGCCTGTCTGCGTTATGTGTCCGGCTGCGCACAAGCGCGGGCAGCAGCGATCTGTCCACCTCACACATACCAGCACGCACTAGCGCATAAAGGCGCGGAATGCCGATTCATAATCGCCGCCAGTAAGTAAGGAAGCATTAATCGATGCCTCTAATGTTCCAGTCGGATGTGGTCTGTCGTACACAATCAGTACCCAGTTGTTGACCTTGTACATTCCTGTACTTGTATTTGAGAAAGTGAGCAGCATGATACCTATATGACTTCTAGACATTGTGTGTGCGGGAAGTTAAACCACGTGTTCTAACCAGGCGATCAGCTCACTAGGAGAGGCTGAAGTGGACGGAACATTCGATGTGTATAACTTTTGACTACTACTTCATGTATCGCTTCAGGGAGGTGGCGAAACTTCTGCCATCCTGCGTGCAATCTGCGCGAATGCATGAAAAAAGTGTCTCATCTTAACTCACAGGTGGTGAATCAGCTAATTACAAGTGAAGCGTTGGAAACAGGCCATCTTACGACGGGACACTGGGGCGGCTGATCGCCCAACTTATACCTCCAACACATATCCTCGTAACCCGCGTTATGCGCTATGCAGCTTCCGCTGTCAACGACAAACCAGATGCAAAGCTCGAAATAGCTCCGCTGCCCAACCTCAGCGATAAAGACGACACAACAATGAAATAGTCCTTGTATGCGCTGTTTCGGACTAGCTTCCAGCCTCAGCTATACATCATATTACCAAGTAACACAGACACGAGTGCCTAATAGCTACCGGATCCCCACGCACCTGATCGTCAGAGCGCATGGGCGGGTGCAAACGGTCTTTCTAAGAGCGAGTCGGCGACTCTAGCACTCGTCTCAACCACCACCATCGCTAACATCAGGTACGTTATATGGGGCAGGATCTCCAAGCGTTGATCATAATGGCATCGAAACACCCATAGTGGCTGCATGTAGGAAATTCTCCTGCCTATTTTGGATTTGATTACTCATTACTCATCCCTTAGTCATTTTCCGGGTCTTCGATGCGTATATACATATACACTCAACCCCCCATCTTGTCAGCCCTCATCTCAAACTTTGCCGTTTGTTCCGAGGAATGTATCACTTCCATCCGCCTGCGTTTACTTTTTCTTATCGTTTGGTAAGCACCGCTTCACCCGGAGCCAAGAGTGCCTCGCAAGACAGGTGAGTCAGACCATCCCAAAATGTTTGCTCAAGCTCACAAACTTATAAATGAACCCAATGGCATGGCACCGTTGACCTGAGCACTTGTAAGCCCAGTTTTTTGCTGCGAATCAGTGCTTTGAATTGATAAAGCACCATGAAAAGATACGTCGTGAATTCTCCCACAGTTTCCGTTGCTTATTGTACAGTACCTCGTCACACACCCTGTTGTTTTGACTGCATTGCTACCACTTCATATGTAACGTAGTAATATAACTTTCAATAACGTTCGTCCTCGCAATGGACACGATCCTTGATTCAGTCAAAAGTGTGATTTTTGATTTTCCATACAAATAGATTCAGTAGTAGTATTACAGGGTGGCGCGTATTGGAAGTCTATATATATCCTTGCTATTGAGCGATTCGTGGACAGGTGGTGAACACAACGTCGGCGCTGGTCCGCCTCGTCCGGCCAGACATCGACAGGCGTGGACGATCCTGTTTGTGACAGGTGTGCATGCGCGGACACAGCTTGTATGCGTCAGGCTGCGTAGCGCCAGCGGGTGTGGACAGTCCTGTCGGCGGTTGGATTGCTAGTCACGACACTCTCGAACAAAGCTGTGAGTTCCAGTCCAGGCGCTGCGGACAACCGCTGTCTGTGCGTGGCTTTGTGATCAGCCGCCACAAGCACAAACAGGCGCTTATGGCCTCGTCCGTGACCCTTTTTTGCAGTGTTGCCAGCTCCACCTGGTACCCTTCCGCTGATGCAATGTTTACTCCTGTGCATACATACATACACTAAACGAGGTATCATAATTATATCAACATGGGGTTAGCGACTGATGAATGACCTACCAAGAGAGGAAGTTCCACCGTAGTCTGACAGCCGCAGGGAGAATTAAGGGAGGTTATGTAAGTCAAAACAGCGGATCGAGCTGGCGAGATGGCTGGTGTAACCGAGATGATCGGTTCGCCAGGCAATTTTGATTATGCATGGGCAATGAGTAGGTTTTGTTCTAAATGATTCTCTCACGCTTACAGCTTATGTGTTTGCCTAGATATAATCTATCTCGAACAGTTTACTTTGAGAAATGGCCAAGCTTGATAATCACGCATGACAAGACGATATGGGCCATACCGGTTTGTGAGGTCCGAGGGAACTCAGAGTCGAACGCGAGGGTGTCGGCGATGTCGAGACTTAGTGTGAGTAAGTATGACTCGCCAGACAACTCGGATTCTGAAATAGAATAGGGAAAGAGTAGGGGACGTGGATGTATGTAGGCGAGATAAGATAGGCATAGCCTGCGGCTGTGCCGAGCATGTTAGTAAGATAGCGCACGCGACCCTTACACGGTTCGTCAAGTACGCAAAATTCCCCTTGTCTATTAGATCAAATCTAGACTGTAAAATCTAGCTCAATCAATCAAGATCAGCGGCATTACCTTTTGGCTCAACTCTGCAGAGCTGAATGGTGCAGAGTTGTGTGGATACCTAGAGCATGACGTGAGTACATTGTTATAGTTATACGCCTTCCCAAGAATTTTTTATTTCCCTTATCCTCTTGTTATCTTATTTCTTATCAACTCGTCCATCTGACACACCCGACTAGTTTTAGCCTACTCTCTAGCACATTAAGCTACGCACCAAACATGTAGCTTGCGGCGTTACATCTGCACGCGAAGTCAAAATCATATAACACCTCTATGCGCCCATGAAACTCACCTCGGTTCCTCAGACGACCTCTCAGCCGCCGAACCAGATGACAACAAGGCTCCCCCTACCCATCATCAGCTAGCTGAAACTCGCCTCCGGATGGAAATCATCAAGCCCTGGGTTTACGCACCTCCAGATCCTCAATGACGATCTCGACCGTGAGTGTGATTGACAACACTCCCTTGCTGCCTGGAGTTTCTTGCTCTGCGCTTGTTGCGCTTGTTTCGTTCAACCCGCTTGAGTAGTCGTCCAGTGTAGCGTTAAGTCCAACTACCCCTGGCAAAGTACAAAACCAGTTTTGCCCCACCGAAGGGCCGTATCCCCCTTATGACACTCAGCCTCGGGAGCCTTAGCGCTGCCGGCTTGAACGCGGATGGAACATTCCCCTCATCTCTCAACGTACCTGCGCTCGACCCATATGTTTTGTTTGCGGACGACACTCAAGCTGTGTTCAGCCAAGCAAGCTGGCAGTATGCACTTGCAGATCTTGGTATGAGTTTTAGGTTTAATTGGACTAAACTCAGTTTCGGGAGATTCCTGTACGACAAGCGGAGCTGGTGTTTCATCCATTTACCGTCTAAACAACGGCCATTTCATCCTGGCACTCACGGGCTCCTAGTGCCAAAACTCATGCTGAGGTTGCCGCAGCTCAGTTTATCAGTTTTTGAACAAAAACCCTGGCGGTGCAACCCCGCTTGAGGGACTAATTCGACTACCACCCACCCCACTTTCTCCAGCCTAAAGCAAATGGTTTGGTCTGATTGGGATGGACCGGTACTTTCGGTCAAAGTCGCTGCGCTAATTTTCCGAACACAAGGCATCCAGCATATATATGACCGCCCGATTCGCCAAATCGAACATGGCCTACTGGGCTCTAGTCCAGCTACGCTACAACCATACGCGCCTCATCTATATCCTTCAGGCTGTGGGCCCACAGGTTCTGACACATTATTCGGGCAACTCCTTGATGCGTCCAGCGTCTAAGTGGGGGTCTCATTTCGCCCGGCAAGCCGCGGTCATGTACCACTGCTATCTCAGCCACCCTATCCCGCGTCTCCTCTTTCTTCTCACTCCCTGTCTTCTTACCTCCTTTTCCTTTCCCTCCTTACTCCTTGTCCCATTTATACTCCTCCGAAGAGTTTGACCTTGTACTCATGTAGCCTATTAAATATGTCTTTCAAAAAATATTTACGTCGTGGGCAGCGCTAGATGTGTGGTTGCAAAATCACGTGGACGATTCCTTAGTCACGTGCTCCAGCTGAACAACAACAAGCCACGACTTCAAAACTCCATTCATGTGAGTTTCTAGTGTTTTTGATGTAAACGCAGATCGTAAAAAACTCTAGCGGAAACTAGATTACTTTTAAACATCAACTCGACATCATGACTGGTAACCGCAAGAAATCCGAAGTTAAACCCGAAACCACGAGGACCGGGACCCGCCGTGTTAAAGATCCTGGCACGCAGATGGCACCCCCTCTGGGTGCCCATAAACCTCGGGGTGGGAAAGGGCGGAAGAAGAAAGGCACTGGTCAGGGTGAGGTAAGCGCATTATGTTGATTACTCGTTTTTTTTGTGTAGTTGGCTGTGCCTTGGATGGAGCCTATGTCTGGATTTGTGACTGGTCAAAGGCTTCACTCTCGGCTTTCATCCACCCCACCTGTTCTGCTGGAAATAGTATGTACTGCTTCATGACGAGCGTGCACGAGGAGCAATAATTGCTCCGGGTCACGTGACAGTGGCTGCCAGAGAAATTTCGCTCGCAAACCCGATCGTACTTCATGCTTTAAAAGAGTAGATTGTGTGCGAGGCTATTGCGCAATATTTCAAACATCTCCCACATGCTTGAAGCACTCTGTTAATTTACTGCTGGCTAATCTCATTTCAATTTCACTTCGCGACACCAGACATCCGATGGTGAAATTTCCGAGGAATCTGAACAAGCTTTTGCTCCACCTGCGAGCAGCGTCTTGGG
>WSTH01001662.1:0-11384 GCA_019616345.1 Ceratobasidium sp. 395
GGGCCGGCTCGCGCAACCGTCTTAGACTGAGAGTTTTCGAGGTCGATCAGGTCGCAGATGCGCGACCAAGTTGTGCCAGCAGACAGCGAATCGGTGAGGTTGGAGAGGTAGTCTGCCTCATTCTCCCTGCAACAGTTCGAATATTAGTTCTAGAAGTACATACGATATATAGGAGACTGCGTACTTGTTCTCGCGTATCTGGCGTTCCTTTTTCGCGTTGTACTCCTCGTAGAACTTGTCAATGTCACGTTCGGCCTTGGCGATCGTCTCGGCGCGTTTCGCCTTGGATTCTTCATCCCGCTGAGCAATCTTTTCGGCCTGGTGCTCTCTCCATTGGCTATCGTAGTGCAAAAAATCAAGATCAGACCTATAGTAATAATCAACGCGAAAACCTGGCATACCGAACGATCTCTGGTTCAGGCTCCTCCTGTTGTGCGAACGCAGAGTAATTAGGCCCAGCTGGGACCGGAGACTGAAACGATTGTGGCTGCTGAGGGGGAGGAGCGTGGAAAGACGGCTGTGCCTCGAATGCCTATATATCTTGGGGATGAGCAAGCGTTCCCTTCTACAACTATATCTCCAATTACCTCAAGCGATGGCGCATTTGCAGGTCCTTCGACATCATCTAATGCAGGAAACGCAGATGTAGCGCGTTCAAACTCGTCCAGGCCATCAGCTGCGCCCAAGCCTGCACCGCCTGCCGCCGGTTGACTTGGAGCACCCATGGGCATTCCGAAATCATCCTCATCTTCTAAGGCCGGAAATCCACCAGCTCCTCCGACGGTAGGTTGAGTAGCACCAGGAGAGAAAGTGTCATCAAGGTCGGGAAAGGCTGCTGCGGCGCGTTCAAATTCGTCCATGGTGGGAGATGGGAGCCTGCAAAAGGTCACGTGAGGACATCGTTTGTCATGATCGGTAAGCTGTCTCCCAATTTCGGATTCGAAGAGTTAACTAAGTTTCAGTAAAAAGCGACGCAAGCTACTATGCTATGGTTCCAAGGAGCTTCAAGAGGGTCACCTGCGCACACAAGTATTCACAACAATAAATTGCTATTACAGTAGTCATCCGATATAGCGATACACGATGCAGCATCAAGTCCTCCAAAAAAGCGCTTTCTTTTTAGTCAAGCTCATACGCTCCAGGTGGCATCGGCGACTCTCCTCGCCCGTCCCCACCTCCACTTGCTCGTCGTTCGGGGCGCAACCCCCCTCCGCCACCACTACCACCAGGGGGACTCCTCGCCCTCCCAGCCCCTGGTCCTTCATTATTCCGATTGTCGCCACCCCGTCTATCCTGCGAGACCAATTCAAACCGACACACCGGGCAAGTTCCCTTGACCTTGACCCATGGTTCGATACAGTCAACGTGGAAACTATGTTTACACGGCAGTGTGAGCGCTTCTTGAGGTTGAACCGGCTCGTCTTTTGATGAAGAGGCTGTCGAGTCAGCTTCAGGTGGGATGTATGCGAAGCTATCTTTGCACACTGCACAATCCTCGTTTTCGAGTGAATCTAAATATAGTTAGACACAATTAGTGACCAGAAATTGGAGAGAGTACGTACTGCCCGGAGTTAGGACTGTACGAGGCCAAGAAGCGATCATATCTTCTGGGGCTGGCACGGGCGCAGGATTGTTACCCTCCATAAGCTGAGTCATGATTCGATCGAGAGCTAAATAGAGCTAGGGTAAGTAAAATGGAGTCGGCATTGGAGTAAGAGTGTGATGCGAACCTTCTTGATTCAGAGCATAATCGCCCCAGCGCCCGTCGCCATGCGCACCCATCCCGACCCCAGGGTTTCCAATTCCTGCGCCAAAATGTATGAGTTTGTCTAGTCAGCAACGAAGAACGCAGCTCACCAGCGCTGAATAAGCCCATGAGCATGTTGTGTAGTAACGGGGATGGCCGGCCAGCTTGTGCGTTTCCTCCGGGCTGAGCACCAGGAAACAACGTCGCTAAAAACCTACGCCCCAAACGTGCATCAAGTAGCCCACCCACAGTTGCCAGAATGAATACATACTCATCGATGTTCGCTGGTTCCTGTCTCTCGTTCCTCTCCTGTCCTCGCCCAAACCCTCCAAACATCCCAAAACCACCACCACCACCACTCCTTCCTTCTCCCCCCGATCCACTCCCACTCCTAAACGAAAACTGGAACCCGCTACTCGACCGCCCATTACTCTCACTTCCCCCACGTCGGATACTAATCGTCGGTCTACCCGATCCCGGCGACCCCTGTCCTTGCCCCTGTCCAGCAGGTGGAGTCTCCGGTGCTACGTTCCGCATACCGAGCATAGCGCCCAAGAGCTGCCCGATAGGATCGATTGCGCTTCCAACGCCTCGTGGATGAGGCTCGCGGTCGTGGTCTTGATCGTGAAAGTGGCCTTGGGTGCTTGCGTTGCCAAATAATTGAGCCATGGCGTTGAGGGCGCGAGGGTCATCTTCCGGGTCGGGGTTGGCGGGGAGTTGTTCGACGAAATCGGAGCCGCAGGACGCACAGAGGGGTTGCGGCGACTATTGGGTTGGCGGAAGGGAATGGCGAAAGGGTAGAAAGTATAGTTTTCACACAAGAAAACGACCAGATTTGTGAGTCAAACTCGACCTTATTAATCTTAACGAAATAACTCTCACCATCGTAGTGGGTCGCATCTCGGCATTGCACTAGACCACGAACGATAGTTAGACGCTGCCGTTTTTTGAGCCATACAACTCGCCTGGTGGCAATACCACATCGGATCCGAGCCTGGCATGGTTGCGACGCGTAAGGGTGGGTGAAAGTAAGAACAGAATAGAACAATCTAGCAATGCAGTGCAAGATAAGTAATCGCCGCGAGGCAACTGTGTAGAGGCAACGCGCTAGTTGGATTAAGCGGATATGGTACAGATAGCAGAGGTATAAGTTAGTCTTAAAGGTTTGAATAGAACTGGCGTCGTCAGCTGCGGAAGGTGTTAGCCTGGTCCGCTTATAAGGTTACCGGTGGTGGATGGTGAACGAACGCTTGATGTCATCATGAGCCAGTGGCTGTGACATCGAAGCGCTGGGCTCTTGCCTCAGGGTGGTCCCCCGCAACAGCCTAAATTGGCGTGTCACTGGCGGGCCTCGTGTCGTCATCTTTTGTCTCCCACCACGATATTCCCCCTTCTCCAGCCTTGACTTCAGCATGTTGGTTCTACAAGAGTGCTCTATCTGCTATTTCGATTTCAGCTCTGAACGTAGCCCACACTGCATCCCATGTGGTAAGCTCCTATTTCAACCCGCCTGAAGTCGCGTCTCAACGCCCAAACCCTCGTCTAGGACATGTTTTCTGCCGCGAATGTCTCGTAACCGCGCTGGATCATTCTGAGCGATGCCCTATTTGTCGCGACCCATGTCTTCCCGAAGAAATTCGCAAGGTTGTATGCTCGGAAGACGCTCCCAGCACGCCCCCTCAGGAGAGCGAAGACGAGAAACAAATGTGGAAAGCAATTGTCGACGCGACCGAGCCTGGAAAAGAGTACGAACAGCGTAAAGCTGCCTTCAAGAACGACTTGGAACCAACATTGTACGGAGAGAATAACCTAAATCCGGTACGTCATAGGACCAAAACAATTCCAAATAAATCTGACAGCACATTCGTCATAGAATCTATTTGCGGCCGCAAATCTGATGAAGATGCTCGTCAGGGCCGAGCGACGTAACCGACAGTTGGAGACCAAGCTCAACGCGGCCAAGGCTGCAGAGCAAGAGTTGCGGGAGCAAGTGCAAACATTCGAGGCTGAATCGAACCGAAGGTGCGACTTCATTTGATAACAGATACACGTTTTGGGGATACTCAGACACGATGCCCTTTTTACAGCCAGTTCACACGGTCTCGTAATGCGCGAATCCGGACAAAGCCGATTACCCTATATGACTTCGGGGGAGCTTCGGATCAGGTAACGCCAATCAATATGAGCGAGAGGACGCGGACAGGGGCGTGTTCGAAGTATGACGAGTGCGACGATTGCGTATATTGTAAGAACGAGCGAGCGGTGGGAGGGTATGTGCCAAAGGGGTATCTTGGGTACGCGTGAGTGGAGGGTAATTGTGTTGCAGTTTTCAATAATTTTTACCATAATATTTATACCTTTTGGCGGAGACTCTGGCTGATATTATCTCCGCATGTAACTTAGCCCCTGTATTCATCAATTACCGTGCCTGACCCCGAAGTGGGACGGATTTCAGATAGACTGATATCGCTCTTTTCAGGCCCCCTTAACACGTAGCTTTTTATAGCGAACCTGTAGAGTAGTGTAATGTGAGATAGCAGCAGAAATTTTGGGCTAATTTGCTAAGTTGGCGGGGAAGATATGTGTCGATTAAGTTTTGGGTAGAATTTGACTATTTGACCGGGAAGTGGGACGCGGGACCAATCCGCTCATCCTCCTTGTGACTCTTACAAGTAGCCACTAAATTAGCTTCATTAATGAGCTTGTATTAGTCTCATATGGCTCTGTCACGCAGACAACCAGTCTATCCAAAGGAGAAGTGGGGAAAGTGCTTGCACTAGTGATGGGGGGTGTACGAGAACTAGGCACACCTTACGAAGATGGTAATAGGCAGCAGGGTGCTCCAAACCGAATCCGTAAAGCCAGCCAGACATTTTAAAAGAGAGATACATGGCTTAGAGGGCGAAACAAGCACTCAACAAGGATGCCGGACGAGAATCTGTTAAGAGGTGTTACCTGGCACAACGCTGTTACCTGCCTGTTTAGCTTGTACAGCTTATTGACTATGCTAAACTGCCCTCTAACAAGAAGAGAAGTAGTATAAACAGCCTCCTAAATAATATTACTAAGGTCTTGGATCAGTTGTGCGAGGAAATTTTACTCAACTCAAACTTTTTTTGCTTGGGCTCAGCCTCTGAATCCGAAAACCCCCCCTATTGACTAATTCTCGAGCGATTGATTCCATTCTTGTTAACTGCATGTACTACCTCCCTATATATGCGCTGAATATACCATTTTGCAGCTCGTAAATCGAGCTGGTTTTGGTGGAAACTCGACCATCCCACTTCCCGGTCACGTTCCACTTCAGGGTCAGGCACGGTAACGCACTTTCACGATTTTGATTTACGCATATGTACAAAGAACTGAGCCAATTACGTTGACTGCCTTGGTGTGTAGCTGTATTTGGGATTTTATAGCAACATGAACCCGCCAATCGTGGGTATATGCGGAGCACAACGTGCCACTTGATTGAATGGCTTCAAGACAGTGACACTCTCAGTAAGTACCGCCATTCAAGGCTGTAAAGAACTGAAACGCCGCAATCATATCGAATTATGAGTCACTCGGCTATGGGAAGGGAGTCGCGGTTGGAGCCCAGTCACGAGATCGGGGGCTCTTTAGGTGGCCGGTGCGCTAGGAGAGAAACGTCCCAGTAAGTAGGTTCACAGATAATACCCATGGAGCACACCAGAGGAAGTCATGTCTTAGTAACTTCGTTGGCTCCTATCACACGAAGAGACCTCCTGCCATTCGCTGTGTTGGATTACGTGATAATGTGGCTAGAATTTGCCTAGATTGCCACATTGGGGAAGTTTTTTACCCCCCTCGATCCTATATAAATTAGTGCCCTCGTATGAACTTTACCTTCAGTCACCCAACACCACAGGAACTCGCTTAGCAGCATGTACACCATTCAGGAGTGCCCGATATGCTACCTAGATTTTGATGCTGAACGCAAGCCATACACGACACCGTGCGGTAAGAAACATATCTACACGCATAACATAGGCCATGTTGAAGCTAATACAATTCATTCAAGGCCATTTATTTTGTCGTGACTGCCTTCAGCAGGCTCTCACACGGTTGGCTACATGCCCAACCTGCCGCATGCCTTGTTCTTATGGCTCGGTCCATAAAATCATTTGCACGCACCATGACAATCGGCTTAAAGATCTTGCATGGCGAGACATTCACAGGTCGGTTCAGGCAGGAAGTGGGCACGGACAACGTAAGGCACTTCTGAGGCGCAATCTGGAATCGATCATCGTGAGGGAGCGGCCTGACATGCTCACGGTAGGTTGAGTCCAAGCGTAAAAATTTGGTCTGAACAAAGTGCATAAAATCGATAGACCATAGACGTAGCCTTAGACGTTATGAGGCTACTGGTCAAGACAGAGAAAAATAACCAGAAGCTTGAAGGTAAACTGGAGGCGGCGCGAAACCTTGAGGAAAATCTGCGCAACGAGATCAGCAGCCTCAAGAGAAGCCTATCCAATGTTGAACATATAAAGTATGTACTTTCGCCTCCTCTCTTTGCCGTTACATCTCACTCTTCAGTATTAGCCTCGCTGACGGGAATTGTAAGCGCTTCAACCAACCATCCGTTATATCTTCATCTAACACCAAACCCTCGTTAGCCGACGTTGCCGCTGCACGGCCCGCTCATTCACTACGAGACGGCGTGTACTCTCTCGCGCTCCTACGGCTCGGCAGTGTCGATCAAACGGGTCGAGATGAGAGACACTCACACCACAGCTCAAACTCTTACCGCGGACCAGCTCGGGGCCCTCGAAATCCCCCCTCGGGGCTTGAACGGCCGGAAGTGACAGCCACAGAGAACCATCCTAGACAGGATGAAGGTCGGAGGCAGGTTGTATCACCTGGAGTAAGCTTCACCCTACACTAGCGCATATATACCATCACTAATTATCAATACGTGTGAAGCCTCGGCAACCACAACAGACAGATAGAAGGTCACACAATCGTTCAAATAGGAATGTACGTAGTTGGAGCTACGTAGTATCGTAACTTTATACTGACAGACCTTTTCCGTTGCAGTCTATTTATGCAGGCCAGGATAATGCTGCTCGCTCTATCACAGCCCGTGCTCGCCCTCAGTCCATGATCGAACCCAATTTGGTCAATTGGCTTCGCTTTCCTGCTTCTGTGAACTTGTGAAAGAATGGGCTACATATAGGCTGTGGGAACTATAACTTTGTAGTATAGTGCCGGGAATACAAATAACGCATACTAGCTAGATTGACTAGAAGACGATTCCAAGGATATAGTTCATTGGAAGCCAGAGATTAGAAAATTTTTGATACGAAGAATGAGCCCGCCTCCCTAGGTTGAGAGCACAAATTACCTTGCTCAGCAAGGTTTCTCCACAGCGACAACGTCCGCACGAAAATTCACAAACTTTATAGATATTTACAAGCGATAGGTCTGTTTATTTTTGCTTTGGGTGGGGCCTTTCCTTTGTTTTTGCTTTGCTAATGCACCGCCTCACCGCAACAAAACTACTACCGGGCTCTTCGCTCGCTTCCCAAAGCTTCGTCCCACCTCGGGTCCTAGTCCCAACTCCCAACTAGGACCGCCAACGTCTGGTACTTCTTGGTATATGTTATATTTGCTTTTAGCGCTACTAACAAAATTCCAAAGCACAACCCACATGCATAGACGCGATCACGTGCCGCCCATACGCACTCGTCCTTTTCCTCCACAAATCACCCGCCACGCACGCAGCGCGTGTAGCGGTATGGGGACACATTGCACCGCACCCCTCTCTCCAGCCCACCCACGAAGCTATCATATTTTCGCACATTTCCATTGTGCATTGTTTTGGACATGTTTTATACATACATTCGATTTTATACCATGTGCCTACCAGACTACTTTATTCACTCTCAGCGGCTCTCGTATCTCGTCACTCCCATCCTCATCACATACTGAATATACACGGGTAATAGGCTTACTGTTCACCCTCGAGCCCCGCTACGGGGTGGTAGCCCGGCCACCCGTTCGCGTCCCAGCTAATTTAGCCGAAGCCCACAAACTTCCACCCCGCCGTGTTGTTGTCTCCACCTACTACACCCCACCTGCGCATATACACTCGTGCGCCCATTAAGTCGACTTGTCCAAGCAAGTCCCCCCCCTGCTTGGGCTAGGTCGCGTTCTGACGGTTGCACCAAGAGCCCCTTGTTAAGATCACGAAGTATCCGAATAATGTTGGAGCTAGAGCTCTTTGAATGCACGATATAACTGCTGCGTAGACTAAACGACCCACCAGTTGGCGGTGTTACCATCACGGTAACAATAGATGGAATTGTTTTGCTTTATGACTGATAGTCGGTGAATGCGTAGGCTGGATTGTAGGTTACCATTTCAAGCGGTCAGTGAACTTTCCGTCGCACCCCAATACCTCTCCATTACTATATGGTAGGAGTTGTGCTAGAGTCTTGAAGCCGAAATAACAGGGACAACACCTGGTACTAACCTGGGCAACGCAGTACACAGGCTCGCTCCAGCTAAACAAGCATGTACGATGGTAATCAATTTGTGAAGACTGACCACAGTGCGTGCGGAGTATCAGATCAAAAGGTGGCTCGTCTGGATTTAAGACAACTGTTTTCCGTTCGCCGTATGGAATGCTACATAATTAATATAGTGGTGATTGTAGAAACATGACACATGTTCACCCCGAGCAAGGTGGATGTCGCAAACTGCGACGCTCCTCAAGTCAGACTTGGAAGGGTTTATGGAGTATACACATTCATTAGGGGACATAAAACCTAATAGGATAAAATATGGGGTATGGACTTTTAGGGAGCTTCTACGGGTGACTATCCCAAAGTACTAAAACAAAAAGAAGGGACCCGCTCGCATAAAAAGCTTTCAGTCTCCGGCAGAGTATCCTACGTCCTATTCCTCTTTGTACTGCAAAGTACCGTAAATTAGTTACATAAATAATGCCACTTAATTGACCAGCGCTTGTGTCTAATTAGCGCCGAGTGGTCAAATTCGTGCACAGCCCATCACGATTCTAGCCACAACGAACCACCTGTCCCCCCTATCACCCACCTTTATTCCTCTGCTACGCACCGCAAGAAAGATCTCCGAGACTCGTATGACGCTCATACTACAGGCATGCCCCATCTGTTTTGAAGATTTTGACGACGAACGTGGTCTGCATAGTATACCGTGTGGCGAGTTTTTTCCTACGAAATTCTTAGGGATCACGCGATTTGACCGCCTTTTTAGGTCATACATTCTGCAGGGCATGCCTCAACTCCATGAGGTTAACCCCAAAATGTCCCATTTGTCGCACGTCTTACGCCTCTAATTCAATTCGAAAGATCTTTTGCGCTTTAGCTCCGGCGGAGTCCAACGAAGAGAAATTGATATGGCAAACAATCCAGCGCTCCTTAGCAACTCCAAACGGGTACGAACAGCGTAGATTGCTCGCGAGGCGCAACTCCTCGGAGAACCCGCATGAACCAGGTCTGTCTACCGTGCGTATCACGTTCACGTGCTTCCTATGGGCCTAGGGGTTAACCAAGCTATTAACCTAGAATATTATCATTACAATGGATATGCTGCAGATGCTGGTCAGGGCCGAGGAGTTAAATCAACTGTTGAATAGCAAATTGTATACTGCGCGTTTCGTCGAAGCCAGGCTTGGTCAGCGAATCTCGACACTCGAGACACTGTTGAGGGTCAGAACCAGAGAAGCGGAGTAAGTCTTTGATATGATTTTGATCCAAATACCTGCGACGCCATGTTTGAACTCTTCGTTTTTGTTTTTGTTTAGTGCCAACTTCCGCGAGATGGAGTGTGAGACGTTTTCAATAATTTCCCATCCTGATCCTTCAGGTCTAATTGTTAGCCCCTTTTGATAGTACTTACGGCGCAAGTCCAGAGGCTCCATCTGGAGATTAAGGCATTGAATGACGTGAAGTACCTCGGCGCCGTCCCACCTGGAATGGTCCCGAGCGCGGGGCAGTCAGCTCAGTCCCTTCAGCAACCGTCCTCTTCAGCACACGCCAGGGTGATATATGCGGCTGGGTCTGAGTCCGGGTCTGGGCTTGGGATGACGCCAGCGATGGGACAGTTAGCGCCGATTTCTAACGAAACGTTTGCCCTAGCAAGGCGGTTACTTTTCAAACAAAGCATGCATCCAGGATTTTGGGGAGGAGGCTATGTGGGTTTATGGCTCGTACCTTCAGTATGTCACTAGTATTTCTGTCGTGTATATCTAATCTACAAGCTATATTTCACAGCATTTCGAGCCAGAAAACTCTCAGGGGCTATTCCATATCGACCCAATCAAGAAGGTACGTTGCTCAGACTCTTTGCCCAAAAACGGCCTTCACATGTCCTTCCCCAGTGCAAGCCTAATCCAATGTCATTTCAACAGAGTGCATGGACCACTATCGATATCTTTGTGATCTCCATATCATTCGTGGGATATTGCATTAGGCTAGCTCTATCTCTTCTCCGATTCGCTCTACTAGTGGTTTTATAGCTATGTTACCGTCTTCCCTGAGTGAGGCTGTTGTAAGTACAAACGAATGACTTAGCAACTATTGTAGTATATACATCTTTTGCATTCCTAACTCCGTAGTTACTATTCTCTCTGCTGCTCCGTTGTTATGTAACCGCTTATTGCGTTGTATCGCATATGTGCGCTCTCTTCTATACGACGAATAGCATTCCATTCTACATTTCACAGTGCATACTTTCATCAAAGACCTTCTACAGTTGTAAGTTCGACACAAAACCCGATAGGTACATGATTCGGAGTGACAATACGGACCACCAGGGCGGAATAGGTGCGCATATACCCATCGACACACCGGCGGTGGCAATGTGCCACTTTATTGGCCATTTACCACAGAATAGCTTTGAGGTTGCTTTAGAGGTTATGGTGTGATTATAAAAACTTGAGTTCATGATCTGATACCACTTACGTTGTGTTAGCGGGCATGCCCGTGACAATGGGTTGGCCGTGTGATTTTAGCGAAGCCGAGAGTGACTCCTGGAGCGCATCTACGTAACTTGACTCATATAGGTTCAGAGTGCCAGCTTACCGGAGTCACTTGGCCGTATTTTCCAAGAGCAATAGTCAGAATACTAGCAACATAGGGAGCAGCTGCAGACGTCCTAGAATGAGTAGCCGTCGCGTCGGGACTTCCTATCCACGCAGAAGTGATATTTACACCGGGAGCCTAGACATCGAGAGCAGCTATAGGAATAGTAGTAGGTCAAGCTGAGTTTTATTCTCACTATGGTTAAATTATGCTTACATCCGTAGTTAGAAAGGGTGTATTTCGCGTTGCTGTCGTCAATGGCGCCAACAGTGTTGGCACCTATCACATGTGCGGGAGATATGGTTGCAGCATCGACATTGCTGTTTCCGGCTGCGACTACAATGTGAAGGCCAGCGGCTATCGCATTTTTAACAGCTTCGTCAATCGGCGTGTCGCCAGTGCTACTGCCACCAACAGACATGTTGACGACTAAAAACAACTAGTCAAACATCTTGTAGAACGAAATAATTCTATACTTGCCGGAAGGCTTGCCATTCGCCTTGAACTGAGCCAGAGCATAGTTCACGCCGGACACCATGTCCGACATC
>WSTH01001663.1:0-11383 GCA_019616345.1 Ceratobasidium sp. 395
TGCACTCTGATTCTACCTGTCTTGTTACTAGTTCTTTTTTATTTTCCTTTTTCGATATCTTTACAGTTTAATTACCAAATTTGGATACAGTTGTCCCACCGCGTCGCGATGCAAGGGGACTTGGGACAGAATCAAATTACAACGTCAAGTCGACCGCGGCTGGGACAGGGGACGACTTTCCGCCTATGCCAGTACAGTACTGTCTCGGTTTGCTACCATGCCCTCTCTGAAACACCTCGCTATTGCGTTTTCGGACTGGTATGGAACAACCGACTGGCTGTCTCGCACTCACTCCTGCTGTCCATCACTCGAAACTCTTGAGCTGACTGTCACTCCAGACGAAGAAGTAGACGAGGACGAGGACGAAGACGAGGAGGCGGCTCTACCGGATATATATCCTAGGCCATATATACACACCGCCGCGACGTAAGTGTTCGCTGTATCTTTTATGCTAAAAACATCTAACGCCGTCGCGCCAGTCGCATCTTGGAACTTTTCCCGAACATCAAACGAATCACTTGGCCACACGTGGACACAAACTCATTTGAACACCAGCAACTGTGCTTGCTGAACACACGCATTGCCGTGACTCGCGAGTGGAACAGGGCTCGTGGTCGGATAGCAGAACGATACGGCCAGGACGTAGCGAATGCTCTGCTACCGGACGAGAACTTCATGGCTCGCACGCTCGAACCGTTCGTGTGACGAATGTATGCTTGGTTTTTTCCTTGAATTTGCTTGGGGATGATTTACAAAGCCTGTATGTATGCGGGGCTAGTCGGCCAACATTTCTTGAAAATGCGATGATTAATTAATAGCTTCCTTCAAACGCTCCATTGGACGCTCTGTGGATGTAGAACCAGGCTCTAGGTAAGACTTAAAGTCAACTGTATACAATACTAGTTTGGCTCCTAGAGGTTCTCTAGTGTGATTTTTTGGCGCCGCGGTGCGGTACTAGCACATTACGATAACTGAGTTGATGCATATGAGCGCTAAAACTGGGTGCGGCATGGAAGACTTACCCAGTGTCCCGACACGATGCACACAAGCGAATGAATAAGTAGGGGCCAGGCCTGAGTGTCGTAGACGCACCGCGGAGCTGGAAAAAACACCCGGTAAAAAGGCATGTACCCACAAAAAGAATAATCCGCTCACTGTGCACAGCTTGCTAGACAGGAGTGCAGCATATCGAGGCTCTGACATCTATGTCGGACAGGCAGGTAGACGGTGCCCTTGCTGTAGCTGACTGCTAGATGGATTTGGAAATAAGGTTGAGTAAGGTTCGACGGAGGGCTTTGCTGGTGCAGATGAGCGTAACTAGCGAGCAGGAGTAACGCAAGACAAGACCTGATCAAGATAGGTCATTAAACCACACTTAAATCATGCAGAAATCAGACTGTACCTGGATAATGATCTTAACAGGCAAGGTCGTCGTGTTCTCGTTTTCGTTGCTGGTGCATTTCTTATAAGGCGTCTTCGGGGTGGAGGCGCTAACGCGCGTGCGCTCGAGGGGGCGAGTTAGAGCTGAGCTGATGTCCGCTGGTACCTCACTGGTTGGGTCTACAAGGCTATGAGTCTATATCTCCGAGAGTACGGCACTACATACGAGGTCTTTTGGCTGAAATTCTGGTAGACAACTACGATATCGTCTTAAGGTAAGAGACTCGCCTAGGGCTTTGAGTTATCACAGCCGAGAGAAGAAGCTGCAGATCTTGGTAGTCCCAGCTTGGCTACAGCACAAGGCGAATGCGGGCTGGACGACTGGACAATCAAAGATCGTGGCGCTTACGCCATGTGGCTCGAGATCACGTGTGGTATTTACACTTGATATCATTCATGATCACCGCGTCGGGCGTAATAAATACCCCAGAGCTTTTTAGTCTTGTCTGTAGCTATACGGATGCGCCGACTTGCGTGACCCTCTTACGCGTCAGCAGGTCGCACTTCTCTGCAGCAGTCTCGTTTGTCTGGAAGGATCTTGAGAGTCCGGTTCATCTTCTGCATCTCATACCTAACATCGTCATTCAAGATAGAGCTGGTGACAATATCGATGGAAGGTTTAAGATAGTAAGTACCTTCCAAATCCAACGATTGACTCTCAAGCTAAGCTTGGTAGGCCCTCCCGTCATATGTTGGGGCTGACTTCTCTCGATTCGATATCTACGCACCTCACGTACGGACTCTCCGAATTCGTACAGCCTTTCACAACCTCGAGACGTGGGACACCCTAGTGTCGAGATCTAGACTCGGGCCACTACTTCCCCATCTGTCGAGTCTAACGATACTACAGTTGCCTCAGTATCAAGCCGATCCTCTTACAAACGAGTTCATGTGGATGCTAGTGTTTCTACACCGAACGGTAACCTCGGTGCGCTTCAGCCGAGAAACAGGCGTGTGGAACTCGGCTGTATCTGCTCCGGGCTTTCGGTCCCTAGTCGACATGATCAATAGAACCTGCCCGAATCTTAATAGTCTTTGCCTCCCATCCATCAATCACAATGCAAACGAAGAACATCAATTGTTGCATATTATCCCAGCCCAACCGATCAGCCAGTATTTTCTCCCCCTGTCCGGACTTCAAAAGCTTGAAACCGGGCTGTGGATATTCCGTGCAGAATATATTCAAGAAGTTGGATCCCTTGTGCAGTTGAGTCATCTAACAATCCGCCCCGAGAAAGGAGGCTTGGAGCTTCCGGAACACTGTTCGGTTGAAGAGCCCGCATTTAATGCTCTGACAAACTTGGCCATGAATTATGTTCAATGGACGGATGTGGGGATGCTGTTAAGTTATCAAGCGCTAGTACGGAACCTTCTCTCTTTCCACATCAGGTGCCCCCACGAAATACCAACAACAACCTGGCAAGGCGCCGCAGCCTTGTTCTCGATCAGGAACATGCCCGAGCTTCGTGATCTGGACATCGAGTTTGACCGCTTCCTGGGGGGTTCGTTTTGTTTGAGCTCTAGGGATTTTTTCGATGTACTATCCCAGCTGCCATTACAGACTATTCGAACCGCTGGAGTCGAGTTTTCAGATCTTTTGCCTTTGAACTTGGGCACAATTTTCCCGGCCGCCGTGGAATTACGGCTTCCTCACCAAAAGGCAGATCTGAACATATTGTCTCGGTTTGCTGTTATGCCCTCTTTAAAACACCTTGCTATTGCGTTTTCCGACTGGCATGGGGCGACTGATTGGCTGTGTCGAACTCACTCGCGCTGTCCAGCGCTCGAAACTCTTGAGCTAACTATCACTCGACGAGACGAATCCCAAGACGAGGAAGTGGCTCTACCAGATGTATACCCCAGGTCATATATACACACCGCCGCGACGTAAGTTTTCAGTGTTTTTATGATACTAACAGCTCCTAACGCTGTGGCGCTAGTCGGATTTTAGGACTTTTTCCGAACATCAAGCGTATCATTTGGCCACATGTGGACAAACACTCGTATGAATACCAGCAGCTTTGCTTGCTAAACACACGTATCGCCGTCACTCGCGAGTGGAACAGGGCTCGCGGTCGGATAGCAGAACGATACGGTCAGGACGCAGCGAATGCTCTGTTACCGGACGAGAACTTTTTGGCTCGGACACTCGAACCGTTCGTGTGACGAATGCATGCCTGATTTCTCGTTGAATTTACTCGATGATGATTTACAAAGCCTGTATGTATGCGGGACTAGTCGGCCAAGATTTCTTGAAAATGCGATGATTAATTAATAGCTTCCTTCACACGCCCGATTAGACGCTCTGTGGATGTAGAATCAGGCTTTATGTAAGTCTTAAAATCAACAATATACAATGCTGCTTTGGCTCCCAGAAGTTCTCCAACTAATACATTACGATAACTGAGTTGATGCATATGAGCGCTAAAACCGGGTGCGGCATGGAAGACTTACCCAGTGTCCCGACACGATGCACACAAGCGAACAAATAAGCAGGGGCCCGGCTTGACTGTCTTAGGCGCACCGCAGAGCTAGAATAAACACCTGGTAAAAAGGGCCTGTACCCACAAAAAGAACAATCCGCTCACTGTGCACAACTTGCTAAACAGCAGTCTAGCATACCGAGGCTCGTTCCCGGTTGTGGGTTTGTTCGAAATCTGATAGGTATTGGGAGAAAAGGTAGCTATTCTGCGCGTCGCCTTCAGACAAATAAGGTCAACTAGAAGATGAACATTGGGGACCCACAATGATCTGGTTCGTTAGTACCATTCGTTGTTCTATTTTCCAGGCAGTAAGCAATATTGCGCCAAAAATACCATCTAGACCAGACATTTCTGCACGCTTCTGCAGCACTCGCTCGACGTCTCGACGAAGCGAGAACCGATGGGAGCTTTCAGGCTTTATATCTTGAAATTAAAATCAACACGATATTCAGAGTCTGATGATCTATATGACAGGGCTCACCTTGAGACCAGTACACAAGACCCTCAATGTCCCACTCCTTTACTGCCTCATCGTAATCCACCAGACTAGAGAGCAATCAACACCATCCTTTAGATCGCGTGGTACAGTATCGGGACTTACCCGGTGTTCCGACATGATGCACACAAACGAGCAAACAAATTGGGGTCCGTTTTGAGTGTCGTAGATGCACCACAGAGCTAAAAAAAGAAAAAAAAAATAGTAAAAAAAACTTGCACCTAGAAAAAGAACCGTCCGCTCACCGTACATAATGTAGTGAACAGCAATGCAGCAAATTGGGGTTCCGGCATCCAGTACGGACAATCAAACAGCCCAGGCACTCTTGCTGCAGCTGATTGCCAGATGGGCTTGGAAGAAGGGTCGAGCAAAATTCGACGGAGGGCTTTGTTGGTGCGAATAAGCGCAACCAGCGAACATGGGGTAACGTAAGACAACACCTAATCGATGAATGTTGCGAGGCTATGATCACGATATATGGCATGAGACTAGAGCATACCTGGGCGAAGATCTCGATAGGTAAGGTCATCATGTTCTCGTTCTCGTTGCCTGCGCGGTTCTTGTGTGGCGCCTTCGAGGTGGAAGTGCCGACGCGCGTGCGCTTAAGAGGGCGAGCTAGAGAGGAGCTGAGGTCCGCTGGTACCTCACTTGTTGGGTCTGCAGAGCCATAAGTCTATATTTCCGAAAGTACAACACTACATACTGGGTCTTTTGGCTGAAGTCTTGGTGGACGTCCCCGCAACGGCACCATGAGCACCATTCTTGCTGAGACTAGAAGAAAAAGTAAGTACGGCGTCTCATCTAAGGGTAGGGTGCTTACCTAGAGCTTCGAGTAGCCACAGGCATGGTTGCTCGAAGACTTGCCTAGGACTAAGCGCTGTTTGGCGGTGTTGTTTGTTTGGCTCTGATAGCAAGCAATCGGCGCTCAAACCACCGCCACAGAGCTTAGAATAATGAGCCTAGTAGCCTTAGGGGGGGTCCCGAACGACCCACCACGATTGTAAATCGATAATACGAGCATAATAAATGTTGCTTAAAACGATGAGTTACCATAGTTCGAAGCCTTAGAACAATAAAAATACGATCGTGTCGAGATTTAACGAGTGGGTCGATGCGGGCGAGAAAGCCTAGTGAAATTTAGGGCCGGTCTCGCCGACTCGACCCTCTCCTCGACTCCCCCACCACCCTCCCGCCACCCCGACGCGTCGAGGCTGCTCGCCGCTGTGACATATCGACAGCTAAATGGCTCCCAGTACGCGCTCCAAGTCGAAAAATAACTCGAACCCTGGAAGTGCGCGCATACATTCTAGTCCCGCATCCACCTCGACGCGAAACCCCCCGCTGCCCGAACAAACCCTCAAGATAAAGTGCGAAGAAGTGCTACATACTATAAAAACACTTGGACTCACCTTCGGTCAATTCGTTCTTGCTGTTTCCTACGGCGAAGATACTTTGCGCGACTCTCTTGGCGCGGTGGAAGCGCGCGGCACTCTCTGCAGCGAGGATATCCTCTCGAAACTCCTAGAGCTATGTCTTAAGCCGCCACTTCCTCCTTCTGGCGGCGGTCCACGACCTGCAGGTGGTACTAAAGTCACCGAGAAATTCATCTTTGCTAAGGCTAAAGAAACTTTCCAGTCCGAGCTCACCGCTTTCTGTAAGGACTACAGACTCTCGAACAGTCAGCTAAGTAACACGGATTATATTACCACTATCATGTCGGACTCTTTACACGAACAAGTAAAGCGAAAATGTCCCGAGTTATATTCTATTCTCTCTGCGCTTACCGTTCCTCGACCGCCCGACACCGACTACGAGATCGAAGAGGAGGATGAGGACGAGCTCGTTGGCCCGCGCAAGCCTGTAGTTAAGCGGCACCCGAACTTTGTAAGACATTTCATTTATTAGAAGATACATTCTCTTACCGTGTTCGTTAGGATATCATGTTCCAAATCTCGTCGATGGCTTACCGGTTGAATCCACTTTGCAACACGTTGCAAAAGATTCTTACGGTTTATCTCCATGGAAGACATACCGCAAAGCCGGTTATCGACCTATTTCAGCAGGGCGGTCAATCTATGAGCTACTCATGGGTTCGCTTACAGGTCTCGAATTTATCGGCAAAGATTCGCGAGGAAACGATCCTGGCCGTTCGCGTTAACCCGTTTGTCGTGGTTCACGACAATATTCGACTTAAATACCCCGTTCGTTCCCAGCGCGGCAACAATCAAACAGTCACGGACAGCGGTACTGCGTCTTCTGTTATTATCGCAGACCGATCTCTTCTGTCTGCTCAGGTTTTCCGGGACCCCGACGAATTTCGTCCTCTTAATCGGACCATACAAGCCCAGCGTCGAATGGGAACCGCCCCAAGACTTTGCTACGACGAAGCCGAACTGTAGGAAAGTCGGCACCCTGTGTATAACATTTGGCTAATGTAACACCTATGCTTGAATAACTTACCATAGTGAGCGCCTCGGTAGTAAATAGTACTCGCGCCCTGCCCTGCTTGAAGCGATGCACGATGCGGCGCTTCGTCTCCTCATTGAGGAGCGAGTGATACACTGGCATCAAGTCAATAGCCTCCTGTCCAGAGAGGCCGTAGTGCTCGCGAAGAGCGTGGGCCAAACGATGTACGGCCGCATAATCTTCACCAAAAACAAGCGCTTGTCCAGTATCCTCAAGAGGGACGTCGCAATTGAAAAACTTGCATATTTCCGAGAACAAGTTCTGCCCTTTGTCCATTACCCGAACCCCGTAGCGCAGATTTGCCCGCCAGTTGCCAAGATTTATATCGGCGTGGCCAGACTTGATGTGCAGTGATTTGATAACCGCCTCCCGGACCGTTTCCGACATAGTCGCAGTCGCGGCACACATAACGTTGCCGCCAGGCAGAAAGGTACGCATATCGCCAATGCGCTCAAAGTCCTTTCGAAATCCAGTTCCACCCCAGGTACGTATCGTATGCGCTTCGTCGACAATGGTAATATGGCGAATGTTGGCTAGTTCTGGTGAGAGGAGCGCTCCGCGCAGTTTATTGCCGTCTTTGTAGGCTTCCGGCGACGAGGTAACGACTTGATACTCTCCTTTCTTGATGTCCTGCATGTTACACAGAGTATTAGACCAATGTATGCGCCTCTAGAAGAATATATGCGGTGCTCACCTTGAGTAGCTGATCCGACATTGTCGACGCGTTTACGGCCACCGCTTTCAACCCCCACTTCGAGAAATCGGAGGCCATTTGCTCTTCAATGACGTTCAAAGGTGAAACAATCCATGTCATGACGTCTGTCGTAAAAAAATTGACGATTACGAACGCGAGGGACTTTCCGCTCCCGGTCCCCGCGACGCAGACAACATCGCGTTTAGACTGTACAGCCTCGACAAAATCCACTTGAAACTTTCTAGGTATGTATCCTGTGCGATCTAAGCACTCTAGTACGATGTGATGTCGCGATCCTGGAACCACGGGGCGGGGGGTAGTGCCAAGTTCCTCGACTGTCAGTTCTAACTCCATAGCGCGAATTTTGAGCTGATTTTTTTTCTAGAGGCCAAGTAGAATCCACCGACCCAGCGTATCAAATTTCAGAGCCTTAGGACGAGTATCCAGCGGGTGACGCGGGTACGCGAGCGTGGCGAGAGGCAAGTGGCGAGTATTGCAAATTCCCGCCCACTAGTGTTTCTGCCTCACGCGCGGTCTCTCACCCCGGCCGAAAATTTGCCTCTATCAATTATTTTTCTTATGCGAGCTAAGGTAGATCAACCCGGAGAACACTTTTTACTACTCTATTAATAGTGATTTACAAGTGTGGTGGGCCAATCCGGACCCCCCCTAAGGCTACTAGGACAGTTATCCCAAGCTCTGTGGCAGAGCGCCAGCCGCCGTTACTTGTAACAGAGGCAAGCGGCGCCAAACAGCGCTTGGTTCCAGGCAACTCGAAGACGAGGATCGTGGTGAGCCTCAACTTGGCCACAACAATGGTGGTCACGATTGGATCTTGGTCAGCCTTACCAATATAATACTGAAGCATCACGTGTACAGTACATAATCCATAAACTGATAACTATAATGTCACCCATGACCATGACCATGACGTCCAACGCTCTACACACCCCGGAGCTTTTAGGTCTTATCTGTAGCTACACAGACGTACGGACGCGCGTGACCCTCTTACGTGTTAGCAGGTTACACTTCTCCGTAGCGGTCTCGTTTGTCTGGAAGAACCTCGAGAGTCCGTTTTATCTTCTGCGGCTCATGCCTAATATCGTCGTTCAAGATAGTGCTGATGACTTTATCGATGGATGGTTCGGGATAGTAAGCGGTCTGTGAAGTTGATATCTGACTCTCCTCAAGCTGCGTGTTGTTAGACCCTCCCGCCATACGTTAGGGCTGACTTCTCTCGATTCGACACCTACGCGCTTCATGTCCGATATCTCCGGGTTCGCGCAGCATCTCACATACTCAAGAGGTGGGATACGTTAGTATCGAAATCTAGACTTAGACCACTACTCCCCCATTTATCAAGTCTAAAGATACAACATTTAACTCTGTATCAAGCCGATCCTCTTACAAACGAGTATATGTGGATGCTAGTGTTTCTGAACCAATCGGTAACTTCAGTGCACTTTAGCCAAGAAACAGGCATGTATACTCCGGTTGTGTCTGCTCCAGCCTTTCGGCATCTAGTCGACATGCTCAGTAGAACCTGCCCGAATCTTGATAGCCTTGTTCTACCATCGGCGAATCACAACACAAACGAAGAATGCCAGCCGTTACACACAACTTCGAGCCAGCTGATCGGTCAGTAGTCTCTCCCCGTTCCGGGACTTCGAAAGCTTGAAACTGGACTCTGGATATTTCGCGAAGAGATTATTCGAGAAGTCGGATCGCTTGCGCAACTGAACCATCTACTAATCTGCGGCGAGAACCAAGGCCCGACGTTTCCAGAGCACTGTCCGGTTGACGAGACTGCATTCCGTGCTCTGAGAAACTGACCATAACACATGTCGATTGGGCGAACGTGAGGTTGTTAAGCTACCAGCCGATAGTCCAAAACCTTGTCTCTTTCCATATTAGGTGCCCTCTCGACATAGCAACGACAATTTGGCGGGGCGCTACGGCCTTGTTTTTGATTAGGAACATGTCTAAACTTCGCAACTTAGATATCGAGTTTAAATACCTCGTTCTGGATGATTTGGGTCATATGAACCCCAGTCATTTCTTCGACGCTCTATCCCAGCTGCCACTACAGACCATTCGAATCGCCGGAGTCGAGTTCTCAGACCTGTTGACTTTGAACTTGGACACAATCTTCCCGGCCGTCACGGAGCTACGGCTTCCCTACCAAAAAGCGGATGTGAACATACTGTCTCGCTTTGCTGCTATGCCCTCTCTAAAGCACCTCGCTATTGCGTTTTTGAACTGGCATGGAACAACCGACTGGCTGTCTCGAACTCACCCCTGCTGTCCGTCGCTCGAAACCCTTGAGCTAACTGTCAATTCAGACAAAGAAGATGAAGAAGACGAAGACGAAGACGAAGACGAGGGATCGACCCTACCAGAGATGTACCCTAGGTCGTATATACACACTGCCGCGACGTAAGTTTTTGCTATTCTTGATACTATCTAGATCTAACGCCGTCACGCCAGTCGAATCTTAGAACTGTTCCCGAACATCAAACGCATCACTTGGCCACATGTGGGTAAACGGTCATATGAGCACCAGCAGCTTTGCATGCTGAACACACGTATCGCCACCATCCGCGAGTGGAACAGAGTTCGTGGTCGGATAGCGGAACGATACGGTCATGACGCAGCGAATGCTCTACTACCGGACGAGAACCTCTTGGCTCGCACGCTTGAACCGTTTGTGTGACGAGCTGGTGTTTCTCTATTCTTCTTTTTTTTTTTGCTTTGCTCGTTAATCGATTACATGCTTGTATATATGCGGCATGGTTCCGCCGACATTTCCTGAAAGCGCTACGAACAACAGCTTGGCTGCTTTTATTAACCCCGATTGGGCTTATGGTGAGCTCTGGATAGGTCGACATGATTGTCTAGCACGAAAGTTATATACATTATGGTATTAGCACCGAAACATGATGCGTCAGAGAATTACGAGGCAGGATTTAAGCAAACACTATGAATACATAAATTCCATGAATAACTAATAAAACCCCATGATAAACCCGATGTTCTATAGTCTAAGTCTACGCGGTTGCTTTTGCGCTACCGTTCTCCACCTCCTTCTGATGCGCTCTTTCATCCCGTCTCCTCATCAGGATCGTGAACAGCGGGATCGTAACACAGCTCAGCGCACACCAGCCAAGTATCACCCCAGCATTCAGTCCGAGATGGTTCTTAGTGTCGAACAGAATCGTTCGCACGGCTTGGGTGTTGTTACTGCGAGGGCACAACAGTCAGTCGCTGATACGGAGTCAAAGAGCGAGATACTCACAAGACAGGGAAGGCATGTCCATACTGGTAGAACCACGGCATCAGGTCGAAAGGCATCGTCGCCACCGACACGTTCACGATGATCAGCGGGATCAGGAAGAACGCCATGAACCGCGGCGTCAGTATCGTCACTATCGCCTCCGTCGCCAGTCCAAGCGCAGCCATGCCCATGTAGGTGTACGCGAAGTAGAGGAAGAACCCGCCGCCGTAGCTGTACTTGGCGCCGAAGGGTGCGTGGAACGGCAGCGAGATCATAGCGAAGGAAAGGGAGAGAGGGAGGTAAAGTGCGAGAGGGACGAGGATGCGAAGCCAGAGGTAGGAGCGGAGCTTGAGGAAGGGGCCGAGGATGCCTCGGGCGGCGTCGTTGGTCATGGTCTATGGCTGAAGGTTAGCGCATATATACACTAAATCGGTCTAGGAACGTACCATGATAAAGGCGAAGATGCAAAGGTAAATCTGACCGACGAGGGTGAGTGCGGTCGCGACCGGAGCACTAGTGTTCGGACCTAT
>WSTH01001664.1:0-11382 GCA_019616345.1 Ceratobasidium sp. 395
TCCCTCGCCCTGACCTGGTTGGACTCTGCGCATCCTGTTTTAAGGTGTTGCAGTTTTATTTGTAGTTGGGCTTGACAGATTCTGATCAATGCCGCTCGTATGGTTACCATGTGCGGCTTGGCCGTCCGACCAGACAGTTACAGCTGAATGGTTTTTGCTAGGTAAGCCGTGTTCAGTGGGTCAAACTACCGGATACCTGTAGTAAAAATATCATCAACCGATGGGCAGACATCGGCCCGCTAACTGAAAGATGATATTCGCTTGATATTTTCAACCGCCTGAAGAAAAGTGCACGCGTGAAACGTGGATAATATCAGTATTTGTGGTTCAATTATGCGCCTAGTGAGTATAAGTTTTTATCTAACACCTCTAAGTTAGCGAGTGCTGAAGACGTTGTTTATCTTAGTGTTTGCCGAGGGTATAAGCAAATCGAGGATATACACCAAGTAAAACGGTTACTAAACTCATTACCTGTACTAGGTTAACTGGTGGTGTTCAACCTCTGGCGCAGGGATATTCACCGGTCAGATGAAGATACTAACAACTATTGTCATCTGCCAAGGGGGCAAGGGCTCCCGCGTAGAGCTGAAAATGATAATATACATTGCAAACGAAAGACCCCATGTGGTGTCTATGATAGATAAGCTATCATCTTACGACCTCTGGCGAGGGGGTGCCCGCCGCGCAGACAGTAATACCAACCACTATTATCAGTGGCTAGGGGCACGGGAGCGGTCGCAGCAGATCGAAGATAATGATATATGCGCCATACGTGTGGCCGTGTCCGTGGCCATATGATGTAAGGTATTAAGTATTGTGGAATCTGTGGTACGGGGAGTCTCGCCGGGCGGGTGAAGATACTGTTCACTATTATCATATGTCAGGGGCATGAGCGCTCTCCTGTCAAAGATGACAATATATGCGGCGCACGGATAGCCGCACGCATTAGCTATACGGTGTAACATTATCGTAGGATCTTTGGCGTGGAAATGTCTGCCACGCGAGTGTTAATACTAGCCGATATTATTATGTACCAGGATACGTGGGCTCCCCCTGAGAGCTGAAAATGATAATGTATGTATGCCACATATATACCACACGCCGTACACTCCTGCGGTCGCTCGATAACATCATCGTAACAGATACGGCAGGCTGGTTGACCCGCCAGCGAGATGATGATACAGCCGCGTTATCATCATATGTTAGTGGCGCGCTCGGCCGAGCCAGATGATAAAACGCAGCTATTATCTTTCACGGCTGCTTTCTGTGTGACGATGATAATTGACCAGTGCAGCCGGCGCGGCGAGAGCGACCTACTACCAAACGATAGACTGGCACAGTGCACCCCCTACGCCCCGGCCGTTTTTGCTCGCCCGTCAATTTTATCATCGCATGGGCATGATCTTCATCCCGCTCACCGGCGGGAAGATACTGTCAGACGCCGGCATACCATCTTCGGAGCGAGACACCTGCCGGGAAGATAATATCACACCGGTTGCACGGTACTGTATTACCCAGTGTATTGACCTAAACAAAAGAACGAAAGTAATTGATTTGTCCCCGCGGGCCGCAAAAATCGGATACGCGGGCTGGCATTATCATCCAGCAGCGCGCGGGTCCCGAAGATGATACCGGTCCGAGGTAAGCAATTAAACAGCACATTGCATGCGTATTTGTACATACAGAATCTAATTAGTAAGAGATACCGATGCGGCACGCTATTATCATCTTCGTCTCGGTGTGAGGCGACGCGAAAATAACGGTGGGACACCCGATTGGGTTAGTATGCGCCTAAATGCGGTCGATTCATCAGCGCGCCAAACGTAGCGCCCAGCGCTACGTCGGCATCCTCGCCTGCCGGTGGATGTATTATCGTCATTCCAGTTGTCGAGCGGAGCCGGGCGGTCGCGAGGATGATAATACCGCGCATGAGCGGCGAGTATTGCACCTATATGCGCTTGCAGTAGGTCGGATTACGATTAATATCAGATGGGGGGCGGGTGTTATCATAGCCTGGTGGCCGTATCATCAACGGCCAGCGCCAGCATCATCGCCCCGAAGCCGGATCGATGATAATAGTCTACTCTGACTGATGCATTGTATACGTGTCTACAGTTTTGTAATCGACGAGCAAATGAACGCTAATGGGCGGGACAATGGTCAGTATCATCATCTTCGGGTCGAGCAAAAGGAAGATAACAACCCACAATATTATTTTCACTCCGAGCGAGATTATCATCAGCAGTCGAAAACGCCATGAAAACGTGGCGCGATACGGGGAGCGGACCCCCAAAACCGGTCACAGTGAGTGCCTACGACCGATGGTATGAAAATAAAAAGTGGGCTCGCCGGCGCCAGGGTGGGCCGTGATGATAATCGCGCCGGGAAGGGGGTCCGCCTGATGAAGATACTAGACTGCCTGAAACAGGTGGTGAATACAGGATCGCGAATATCCACGATGTGGAACCAATTGAAACACCTTTTGAGCAGTATGAATTTTACACTAATTGTTGACCACTTGGCTCATGTATGTGCCGAATCTCAAGGGAACTATTTCACGCGCTGATAGTGCATCTCACTGATTTTATTCGCGAACTGGCCGGGCGCAAAAGACCTTTGTCAGAGCCTGATGATACGATCGAAGTAAGCTATACTTCGTTTGAAACTATGAATTACTCATGCTCACGAGCTCTATAGCTATTGGCTATTAGCAGGAGTCGTATCAAGATTACCTCGGCTCAGATACTTTCGCGTCATGCCGTAATGATATGCGATGGAGGCCAATTCGATCGCATTTCGAAGCAAGTCGTGGATTTAGAGCTCGCGAGCAACCAGTAAAGTGTTGTTTATATGAATTAACTATGCTCTATATCTAATTCTATGTGTTCGATAGGATATTCAATCTCCAAAACGTTTTAATTTGTTGGAGATTGCGCTTTTTTGCCGTACCAGAATGGGCGCAATTTATAGCTGCGGCCGGACAGTCGTTTTTACTAGCCAAGGATAGAATTACTCAGGAGCTTGTCAAGTCTTGGATGGAAAACCCCAGCGTTTTTATGTCTTCTGACTTTGTTTGGCTTTCTACCGGCCGCCCAACGCTACTGCTATTGGCTTCTCCGTTCCCGCATCGCCCGTTTGGCCGTATTTTACCCGACATCCAATCTATCTGCAAATGCGACCACCCACGTCACCGACGCCAGTCCAAGTTCTGGATGATAGAACACAACTGTGAAGACGGTATGGCTCTGAAGGATGTTGTCATGAAAGCGGAGTGCTCTTGGTGCGGAGACCAGTGGACGCTACCTACCGAGAAATACCCCCCAGGTTCTATACGCAAAGTTGGCAATACGTTTTCGATCGTTGAGCCAATTTTTGGTTAAATCCCCACTTTTGTACTGCGCTTTAGATCATATTCTAGATGCCCGTTGGAGAGGTCCCGGAGGGGCGCGGGGAGTCCGGTAGCGGTGGAAGGGTAGTCTCCATACACGTGACACATGACCTATATACACATGCACTGCCACACCCCCCACTACAGGCTCCCCCCCATAAAACAGGCCAGTCGCCCTCGACTGGGGAAGCAGCCAACATAAGAAAAGAGATGAGAAGAAAAGGAAAGGAAAAGGTAGAAAAAGCGACATCAAGAAGTAACAAAAGTAAAGGGAAGAAAAAGTCCGAAGAGAAGAAAAGAAAGAGAAAAAAGTCGTCATTGAACAACCTCAAACCATCCTCTACAAAAATCCATCACTGCCTCATGAGGCTCAACCGCTGAGTCAAAGTTGTGCACACCCGCAGGAAACAACAGCGATGCAAGCTCAGTCAACACACCGGGAACAATATGCTCCGCGGTCATGATTGAAACCGCAGCATCCCGAAGAGACCAAGCTGCCTGCGGTGCCATTGCACATCGCCCGCGCATAACGACGTAAGCAAAGTAGGGGTCGACGTCGTGCCCATAAACATTGAGTTCGCCCGGCTGGACTGGGATCTGCTCAATTGGAGGGGGAGTGGGTGGATAAAGCGGGCGTTGCAACGTGGGTTGGGGCTCGGATTCCGGCTCAGGGGACGCGAGGGAGTGAATGTCGGGAGTGGAGGGACCGTCCAGACCGTAGATCGAGTGGTCGAGGCGCCAAACCGCCTCACGAAGGTCGGGCGGTGTGTCGGGGCGGGACGGGACCTCGGGTTCCTGCTCCAGCGTGAAAACCGGGGCAGCAACAGTCAGCGGGTCGAGTTTACGACGCAAAAGATAGGCCTGGCCGATCGCATGAAACGCTCGGCAGCGCTTCTTGCGTCGGCCAATACCCATCCATGGCTTCGCGTCGCCCCGCAGACACGAAAGGTCCCGCATTTGGACTGGACGCGGCTCCACACGTTGAGCGGTCGTGACTGAAACATGCCCCGAGTCGTGCGCATCCGTAAGGGACTCGGCCCATGGGTTGGACGGCTCGCCCCACGGGTTGTGCTCGATGTCCAAAAGCGCCGGATTGGTTGGCGGTGTGTGCTGGATTTTGCCCTGCCGGTCGGCCATTGCTTCGCTCTGTAGGCACGACGAGTCCTGTGGCTGCGATTGTGCAGCAACCACCTGTAGGTGTCGCGTAAACTTCTCGGCTCGCCTTTGTGCCAGCTCCTCGCGCGCCCGGATTGCATCTGCTTCCACGGGACCCAACGCCTCGTCGATCAGCCGCCGGCTGCGCCGTATCCGTTTCGGCAGTGCCTCAAACCAGTCGAGTTTGGACTGAGGGGCTCGTCCGGACATGACGTAGTATCGTAAGTCCTGTTCGAACGCGCGCGCGGCTTGCTGATCAAGTGGATCGGAAGCGGGCATGATGACGGTGAGGACGGGTGAGGCAGCGTCGAGCGGGGATGAATTTCAGCACAACCGAAACCGTTGGATGCGCACGGGCGAGGGGAGTCGAACGGTGTGCGGGCGGCGAAGGTTGGCGGCGAATGAAGCGAGTAAGAAATAAAACACCCCGGTGTACGAACGTTGAACGAGTAAGTCACAGGAGCGAGCGAGCGCGACGGCGGCGACCAAGGAAACAGAGCAAGCCACCACAAACGGCACAGTCGGATGCGCGGGAGCAAGAGGAGTCGAACGGTGGATTCCACGAGGTGAACGGACGAGAAACGACGGAGCAATAAAATAAAATACTTCTCCGATCAAAGCAGGAGCTAGATTGCAAGTCCACGAGACGTTTGACGAAAACCGCAGTAGCAAGAGCAAACGTCGACGGATTGAGCCACGGAAGCTAGTGTCGAATGCGCAATTACAAGAGCTATTCAACGATGCAAAAAGCTCGGGGAACGATGGGAAGATGATCAAGAGGCGAATGAAAAAAAATGAGTAAAAGTTCGAGGGGCTATTGTCCGGCCCAGCTCGATAGGTCCTTTGCGTATCGCTTAATTGGCGGCGGGCGGATGTGCAAGAGGACGCGTTCGATAGAGCGGAAGAAAGGCTGTCGAACAAGGTATAGTAGAGCCCGAAAGACGCGTTTTTGAGGCGGGGGATACGCGACGACCGAATGGGGGATACAGGAGGGAGTGGGCGTAGCAAGTCGGTCAAATCTTGACGAAAAAAAACGATTAAGAGCGCGTTTGATTCGCAAAAGCCAGGAGATTCGAGTAAAGCAAGTAGCGGGAGCGTTGCGCGTTTGTGCGCGCGAGGAAATCGAGCAGAAGCGTGAGTGTCACTAGAGGTGGCTGTGCGCGGTCTATTAACCGCAATCGGGACGCGTAAAGTACGTTGGAACGCGCAAAAAAGCGCAGAAAAAGGTGGTCAAAGCGGGCAGAGGGCACGCAGGCGATCGGATCCACACTCGTCACCACGGTGGAGAGGTCCCGGAGGGGCGCGGGGAGTCCGGTAGCGGTGGAAGGGTAGTCTCCATACACGTGACACATGACCTATATACACATGCACTGCCACACCCCCCACTACACCGTGCTTTTGAGAAGACCATATTCACCTTCAAGTAGTGCAGCCTTCCCCGTATAACTTTGCATAAGTTTTCAGTAAACATTCAGCCCAATACACGCCACCACAACCTTCTTCCAGGGCAACCGCCACGACCGTGAATCACCTTTGTTGCAATAACGTTGGGCGCATTCTCAATTATGCAAACTCGGACCTGAAAGGTAGCGTTTCAGTTACGGGGGTGCAATCCCGGGAGTGAACTGGCTAAAAGGTTGAGGAAACAGTTGGCCAATACATGTGAAGAGTACTGATGAGGGCTATGTATAGAAATCAAATGTATTTGTATATAGAGAAATAAAAGGTGTTAAAGAAAGAACGTGTGGTAAAGAGAAGATGGGTAGGAGAAGGCGCGCGAGCGCCCTTATTTATACCCTACGAATACCCGTGAGTCAGGTATTCTCCTTACTGCCGCGCATGTACTGCGCGCGCACACTTGACTCGGTTACATGAGTCATTAAATTCCAGAACATTCGAGTAAGTACATGAGAATTATACACTATGGCGATGTAAGCTGTGGTTTTTTGCAAGGGCATTGCCTGTCGCGTCTGGACTTTAACAGTCGCTCACGAAATTGATTGCTGTCTGGTCGATGATCTTGAAGTCTCAAGAAAAAGCTCGGTAGCATGATATAAACATGACTGACTAGATACCAAGCACCGACCAGCTCCGACTGCTTAGGCCAATGGATCATAGACGCTTCCAGTACCTAGACAAAAGATTGAAATGAATTTCAATGATCCAGCTCGGAAATACATTTCTCCAATTCTACCTTCAGTCGCTCAACAAACTTAGGTTTACCATACAATCTCACTGGGCTTGAGCTATCCGGTTTTCGAGGGCTGTATTTTTACATCAGCTTCCTCGATTACGATTAATGGGGTGCGAACTGAACAGTTAGCTTACAATTGAACAGCGCGAGCCTGAGCCTGACAAGTGGCTGGTCCCCCAGCCCGTGTAATTATGGAATTGATCGTTTGTCCGTGAGGTCCTATCAAATGGCTAGACATGCAAGTCATCAATGTGATATATCACGGAAAATTCGGATGACACAATGAACTAATATCTTACCGATAATATTTGGGGTTTATCGTGATTTCAACCGTTATTTCTTGGTTAACCCTGGCTTCAATGCCTCGAACTCTTTTAGTAGCTATAGCCACCGATGAACGTTCTCTGCGGATACTGACAAATGCCGTATTCGCGGCTGGATTTGTACTCTCCCGTATCTGGATTTTTGTATCTGTTTCTTGCTGAATGGCCGTAATCATTTGACCTTGGTGTCCTATAATTGCGCTAACTGCATCCTTGGACACAGAAACTGGTTCAGCACGCTCTTCCTCGATACATCTGTAGAACTGCTGTATGTTTCAGCTCGTGTTGGCCCTTCATATAGCAGACTGGTTACTTCGCTTAGCTCGTCGTATGCTCCGATCACAGCAGCCTTTGGGCCTTCGATTATCACACGAGCAAAGCTGATGTGCCCTGGTATAATAGTAGAGTCGTCTTTGCGGCCTGTTTGAATTGCTGACGGAGAGTTTTCGAATGTAACATGAACACCATAGTACTTTTCTAGGCGCCTAACGTTCTCTCCACGTTGGCCGATCAGCTCAGCACAGAAATCTTGAGATACCCAAGTGTTCTAGACAAAGCGATAAGATGTGACAGCAACCTGTCTCTCATGCTCGGACTTCTTACAATTTGGTTGTTTCCGTCCGGACCCCGGTGGCAAGTTACAGAGGCAATCAAGGTTTCGATAACTCGGACGGCGGCTTCAGCCTGGGTCCGATTACCTGAAATGGTAATGGGAACTATTCTCTCGCGGCTTGGATCGGGTGCTGTCCGTTGCCAAACCCAGCGGGGTTTTTTGGTTCCCCTGGGCTCCCTGGGTACATGCGCATAAACTTGATATGCTCTGCGAATATTATTGAGAGTCGCGCCTAATACATGATTACGACAGATATCAATCTCATAGACGCAAAATCTAAGTTGACTATCACTCATACCTTCTGGTCCCATGACAATCCCAACTCGCCTAATCGGTGCATATACAACATGCGTAAATCGTTCTTGATGCGATACTACTTGGTACGTTGTAACAGGGAGCCCCAGAGAGCTTATTTCCCCCTGTACGCCCAAATCGCCAACGTTAGACACCTTGGAAGGATCGTCCATCGCAAGACCTGATGGTTCTTTCCGAGCGAAGGGGTGTTGGACCGCATAAGTGTTGAATTTATAAGGTGACAAGCTCTGAAGGAAGTATGTGACGAGAGCACAGCAGAAACGCTATTCGCTCAAAAATTCCTCGCTCCAAGGCGCAAACTCGCCAAGTGGGCCGTGTCGCAAATTAGTTCAGTCGGCAGTCCTGTGCCACTAACCTGATATGGTAATCTGAAAGGCGCAGGAGCTCCAAACACGTAACGCGAACCTGTCACATAAAGAGAGACTGAAAATCTCCCTGCCTTCGTTGATTTCTACTCCTCGAGCCTTGGTTTCTGACCAGGGACCGGGCGGAGACCATGTATCCTCTCAAGAGTGGCCTCAAGATCCTCGGCGAGGTGGTTCCACTCCCGGGGATTACAAACCTGGCACAAGCATTTAATTCAAGTGACTCTAATGCGAGTTGTTTCGTCCATGGATATACATAACAGAGCACAAGCACTGATAATGGACACTTTGATTAGGTTAGCGAACAGGAAGCGGCGATTCTACAGCATGTAGAGGACTTGAAAGGGTCGCTCCACGGGCTGAACACAATAGATCATACTCGTCAACAGGAGCTCAAAGAGTAGGTCGTATTCTTCGAACCATAAACTGGTCGCTCAACCCTTCCGAATCAGTCAACTGGATCATCTGGTCAACGACTACAAAAGCAGCCATGCGACCACGAATCATATTTCTCGGCTCGCCAAAGTTCAAGAGACGTTGGAAGCGCTCGAAGCGTTGAGAGGGCAGCTCAATATGTCCGTTCAAACCTATACGGTGAGCACCTACGACGTTCCATTAGCGCATTCGTTAACGGTCGATCCTCCGTCTGCAGGTCGATTCGATCGGAAACCATTCTGAAAGGCTGGAAAACATCGACGATGAAATCCGATCAGTCAAGAGCGATGTGGAAGAACGTGTATCGAAGAACGAAACCCAAATTTCGTCGGTCCTGGATATTTTGAAAAGTCTAAAAGAGTTGCTCGGCCAGGCTGCTGAACGTATCACCAACCTCATGGGACCAAGCTTCCCGCAACCATGCCATCATTCTCCGGAAGTTGAAGAAGAAATGGAAGGCTGCTGCTATTTTGATGACATTCAGCACTGTGAGCACGCTTGGGGAAAGGCTTACCGACGGGACTGTCGGGACCAAGGGCACGAATCAGACAAGGCTGATTTTCTCGCCAAGAATTTCCCTGAACGTCAGTACTCTGTAATATGAATAAATCAAGTGGCTATCAGCTTACGTGGTATTTTAGACTATGCTGTTGCTGTGCGTAACGGCCTTCACACCGGTAAACGTCCGGAAACTAGTGGCTTCAGGCGGTCAGGAATCACTTGTATCATGTCATCGTCGCTGACCTTTCCCGCAGGTCGAAATATTTGAAGACGGTTCCTGTTTATTTAAACAGGTATGACATGACCAGCCCTACTCCAGCCAAGGTCCGGTCCCCCGCCCCGGATACGAGCTGCACCAATCCCGCTCGGAATTTCAATATTCCCGATTTCTTCTCGGAGCAGATGGACACGGCTCACGTGAAAGCGCTCGAGGTGATAGTTGGATGTTTTAAGAGCATGGCGTCCAGCATCTGTGCTGACCCGGATATGCCAATCTATGCATGGTCCAAGAGCTGTGTTCCAATGGCCTCGACTTGATATGGCGTTATTGGTGTGTATGATCATCCCCTTGGTATTCCGCTGTGGGCTAATCTAGCGGTTATGCTTAGCCATATTGTGTCCTCCTATAGCCTTGGGCCTGTGAGGACGGTTGTACACTAATATCCTTGGTTGTGTTGTAGCTCTCGTAGCGTTGGCCATTCTTAATCCTTACTTCCGAAGATTAAGACTGGGGTGGGTGGGTCGGGCAGCGCTACGATGAAACGGCCATGGTCCTTGATTATATGCTCTGTTCTTTCTATTTCTCGGTGTAGCACTGGTGTACAAGAATTTATGATCCAAAAATCCGAGCAGAGCCACTTGGAAGGTTGTAGGGCTTGGTATTTGCACCATTCACCGCAGCACGGGCTTTGCCGCACGGCGTACACGATGCACGCATATGTTTCAAACCATCAAGTGGCAGGTGTTTGTTCCGGGGGTGAAAGCGCAACAAGCGTAAGCGCAGCATTGCCAGCGCATATTTTCTTGTTACAGGTCGCCAAGTTGTCCCGCACAAGTCCCGCACATAAGAGTACCCAAGTTATGCCCGTTATCCCACTCCTCTGTGTATTTGGGGGGATAAAACCCCGCATATACTCGTCAATTATTTACATGTGAACAGTGCACTATCATCTCAGGTGCGAACATGAACCAAAACACGAAGCACAAATACAGGTTTTGGTACCCGTCATACGCCATACAACTCGACCGAGCCACATCAGACGCGCCCGAGATTAAACGTCCGAAAAAGTGACAGATCAAGTCAAGATCAAGTCACGATCAAGTGATCGACGGATTGGCAAACACGTCAAACGCCCCAGTGGCTCAATCTAAATTTAACTGAGATTGAAATCGATCGTCGGGCACGGGGCGGGCTAGAACGTTTGCTTATATGTATAAAGAAGACAGCAGGGAAGAAGGCTGAAGGGAATAAACATGAGCCGCGCGACGGAGATTAACGTCAGTCGGCAAGCGTACAGGGCCGGACGCGCTAGAAGATAGAGTTTTTTGATGTTTACGGTCCGGATGTAGGGACGATAGTGTTGGGTGCCAGCGCATAGACGCGTAGAGATAAGGCAGCGCTCAGCGCTCAGTTTAACGTTCAAGGCAATAGAAAATCTTGGCGGGACCAAAGCGAGACGAAACCCAAGTCGGCGGTTGACTAATTCGGATAATACATCCGGAGGGATACCCGGTGGCGGGAAACGGAGGAGGCTGACAAACCGCGAGCCGCTAGCGGGGTCTCGGATCCATTTCATGTCCCGCCCTGAAGTACCAGTCCGCAGGCCGTTGAGCTAATGGACCGGCTTTTCGCCAAGTTGTCGACGATCCCCGGTCGTACGCCTAGTAGTGCTAGCGTTGCACCGTCTCCGAGCACCTCTAGAGCGACCAACGAGTGGAGCGTATCCGAACGGCCGCCTGCGACTATGACGCCTGGACCTCTTCCTGTTGTTCGAAGCGACCCGGTGGGGGGCGCGTTGGATTCGGACGAGGACTGTATTATCTGTGGCGAGAGTTTGAGCTTTTCGTTTCGTCTGCCGGGGGAGAAACCGCAT
>WSTH01001665.1:0-11370 GCA_019616345.1 Ceratobasidium sp. 395
CATTCCTTTCTTTGATCATGCTCACACACTCTCGAACTCGACTGCAGATGAAGCAGCCCAACTCTGCCCTCCGACCTCCCCTCACTCGACTCGTGTTTATTTCTTCCTCCTGGGTCTTACGTCGCGCATTCGATGGTTCCCTCGTGACGTACCTCCTTCTCGACGTCGTATGGGTACGGGTGGAACCATCGACTCTTGTACAAGTATTGTATCATCGCACAACATCAAAGACACTCCTTCGTTTTCTTTTCTACCCTGCACATATATTTTTTGCTTTACGTGTTGGAATTTGTTCAACGTGTCATCAGTGTGAACGGGTTATGTCTCCCGAAAAGACATTGTACCATATATGCAACCCAATCTAACATCTGTATTTTATTGCATCCGTTGAGAGGGATATGTGAGAGTTGTACCCCGGCGTTCGACTTTCAGCCCCCCTAGAACGCAACACTGACACTTAACATTCAACATTTAATATCCGCTGAGGGAGTTATGCGAAGGCTCGGCATCCAACGCACCCCAAAAAATCCAACACTCAACATTCAACGCAGCATTCGTCATTCCACGCCTGTTCGAATCAAGTCGAAAGATTGGCAGGCGGCAGAGCATGTGGTCCTCCGACCGCAACGCGGGGTTATATCGTGTCAAGTTAATCCATCCCATCAGCTATCACATCACGTTTAAACACAAAAGACATCGATAAAAAGGTAATCAGGATTTTCGGAACATAACATGAGGCTTGGCCACTAGTCGCATGATTCTAGGTCGTGAGGCGTATGGTTCGAGCGTGGGTTGGTTGTTGTAGAATAGACGCGGTCGACTCGGACGTGTGCTATACACACGGCGAGCGAGGTTGAGTTGTAAATTAGACTGTTGGTCTGCCAATCTAGGCGGTGCGCTGAAACTCGAAAAGCGCGGTGTGGTAAGAGAGTGCCATTGTCTAGGCCAGTGTATTCTAGCTCGTAAGTACAAGATGAAAAGTGAAATTCACGTACGTAGTACTCAGCATTGGATAGTTCTAACTCTCCAGGAAAGTAACTCAGCGCATATACCCCGCGAACAATGCAGTGCGCGTAGAATACACTTCTTCCTCAAGAGGAAATCAGCCTTGCGGGTATCGCAAGGCACAGAAGGACGAGCTCCGTCGAGACAAGGGCACCCAGCATTCAAGATACTATGCAACCTCTCTCAAAAGAGCCAGAAGATCAGAATACCGTCTGGTAGCACACGGTCACGAGACCGCATAGTGGAGCCCAAGACGAGATAGGAGGCTCGAGACCAGGGCTCAGTGGAGGTAAATTCAAACCCATCAATCTGCCCCAGCTCAGTTTCAAACGAAGCGTTGAGATCCAGCGAGTTGTACGAACGCCAAATTGAGAAATGAACTGATGAATAGGATGGTGGTCGGTTACGGTCAGACGAAATAGGAGACGAGGGGGATCGAAGTTAGTCCAGGTTTGGAGTCTCTATGAGGGCAGGGGGGGTCCTTTTTGCTATTCGCCACTTCTGTAGCGCGAGATTTGCTCTCAGCCAAGGTGTTTAGCTAGGATAGTTATGAGATGCATAGTACGCGAAGCCCGCCTTGCTGGGTTTCCCGCCAACTATCCAACCGTTTTACCGACTCGGTATCACGGACCGAATGGCGGGATGCCGAGCCAAATGCCCTCGTTCCGGCGCAAGCACGAGCAAAGCAGTGGTGCTCGTACATAGTTCTTCGCAACATTCAGCAGTCACATAAGAATCCTTCTAGCCAAGCAGAATTTCGGAGACCATCGGAGCGTTATCAGAGGTTAATGCCATTCACTGGACTCAATCGAGAGCACCCCGACGTATAGTAGCCCTCGCCAGAGCAGTTACTCCGTCTTCTGTACTATTATTGTCGTGCATGTGGGCTAGAAGACATGGAGGAAAAGTCAGCAGAGGTTGAGAGGCAGAAGTTGGTTTTGTGATTAAGCCCTGGGTAGGGGGTGAAGGGTTTAAATATAGTTAAAATTATATGGATATTTAAGTAGCCCCGTGTGGTCAACCGAAGCTGCCTGCCTAGCAAGCGGATTTAATTCAGCCAATGGTCGTGGTGAGGTTGAAGCTGCAATTTGAGTTCGGGCCGGCCTCGTGATCGGTCCACGTGATTTCTCCTCGCATAAAGCCGTTAACCAAAAGCTGTAATATCAAGCTCGACGTTCACTAGCATATATGCGCGCCCCGATACAATGTGCATCACTTAGAATCGGTAACACCAGCCTTCGCAAACTCGTAGGCACGAAATAATGACACGAACCCCGCAGGTGAAACAGACAATTTGTCCATAAACGAATTAAGATATACGATTGCTTTGGCCGAGAATCAAGGTCATTGATTACAGCCACCGTGTTATATTGCTTAGCAGCTGGCCGTCATTCGAACGGCGCTCCTACAAGCGTGATCTGGAAGTTTGAAGAGCCCAATGTCTATTGAACATGTTATCGCTAGGTTCAGTTCTACATTTCCCAATTGGGAACAAATTACTTACCTCTGCTGACAGTTCATGTCACAATACTCACGCGGACCACACTGCTCGCGTGTACGGTAGAAATGAAGGGTTCTTCCACGGGTTTCTGGCTGTGCGCACCGGGGATATGCACACTTCTGAGGTTTGTGGACATTATCCTGCAGCACGCTTGCATGCGGCCGCGACCATGCTTGGAGGGCGAGTCGAATGTATTGCGTTTTTCCCTTGCCTAGTTCCGGGCTGACGATTTGGGCGTCCAGGCTCTCTAACTGCGCAAGAGTCTTAGCCCATTCAATTCTTGAGTTGGTGAAGAGCTCGGGGGCAACTGTTGCGGACTCCTTGATAGCGTCTTCAATGAACGACAATTTCTTAAGGAATTCTCTGTGCTCCGCAATGCTTTCGAGTGGATCCTCTAAGGCTTGTTGGATAATCGGATTATTTTAGGCTAATGGCGACGAATGAGTTGGCTGAACCTGCCTTCATCCAGAACCAACAATACAAGACGTCCGGCGAGGCTGATAATTTCAGTATCGGCTAGCATCTGCGCCATTTTGAGTCGTTGATCTTTTGACGATGCACATCGGTTTGTAGTCCTAACACAAGAACATAAGTTAAGCTGGAAGTGAACTGATGTTCTGGTTTCACTAACCGAAGGATATGAAGGAGGTTTGAACTATGTTGAACGAAAAGAGAGTGTTCAACTGCGGCAATCCGATCTCTGTGTTCGAGCAACAGCCATAGAAAGTTGAAGCAAGTAGCAGTCACATCTATGAGCTCATCAGCAACTACTGGTCGAAGCTTGGAGGTTGAAAATGCCACAGCGCCAGCCAAGTCATTCATGAGATTGATGGATACGCTCTTGGTGTTGAATCCATTTTGTCGCCAGACAAACAGCAAGCCTGAGTACGCCTGGTAGAAGGTTTTGGCATCGTCTGGGCCGACAAATAGATGATCTGCGTCCGGCCGGCTTGTTTCATACATCTCCTTGCAACCCAACCTGTAGACACCCTGTAGAATACGCCGATCACAATGGGACCCAACCGGGTACGACCGGAGAATGAGTATCTCTCCAAGATATGTACATCGGTGAAAGCTGCGCAAAGAGCATGCATGAAGCAGGTTGAGTACCATAGTTTTGCTATGTCCACAAAGCCAATTCTACTTGCCTTTCCTTGTCTGGATAGATTGCTAGTAGCTTCAAGAGAACAAGCAGGAGTAGCGAGAATCCAGGTAATAGGCCTCGCACGCATAGTGTCAGCAGCGAGTCGCGATCGTACCAAAGCAGAGTGATAATAAACTCGGCCAATGTTCCTGGTGTACGATCTGACATGCTTCCAAGGAATTCGCGGCTAGTAAACACGCCATGAAATTCGTTAACCAAAGCGAGGTCTTCTACGATTTTCGCTGCCTCGTTCAATGCCTCAATAATCATGAGGTTAGACAAATTACCCCATTCCGCGTCTGGGTGCAAGTTGTTGAAGTACGTGACCGGTGTCCGAGTCCTCTGAAGTATGACGTAGCAAAATAAGTGCAGCAGGTGCCGAAAACATAAAAATCCATAGTAGTGTGCAAAAACCTATTGTTTCATAGCGCATTTGGTTGAAATCCAATAGGCGAATTAGTCAGAAATGGAGCGAAAAGTGTAACGGGTGTTGAATAATCACGTTACGATCACATCTAGTCGTCGTCAAGTATTGCTCCATCGCGCTAAAAATGTCACAAAAGCTCATAGGGCAACCATTGGCGCGTCTTGGATCACCCTTATGGAGCCGAGATTCCAGTAAAGTCACAGGCGGAGTTCTGGAAAATTTATAAAGGTTTTTGTCGCCGCTCTCTGGGATATTGAATGGAATAGGATTAAATTTCTGCGTAGAGTATTTTGCGAACACAGACCCCCATCGTGCTTCCATGTAGAGTAAGGCAGAACGTTAAGTGGAGAGCTATTGTATGGTCGGCACCCGATAGTGAGAGATACAAAGCAGAGGTCCTTTGGGTCGGCGGTGGTCGTGCAGCAGAAAACTGACACGATGAAACAAAGTAATCAACAAACCAGAAATGGAGGATCAAGGCCCAGAATGGTCTCCATGGTAAGTCAATCGTGTCACATGACTTCAACATCGCTCGCTCCGAACTTTGCGTAGCCCAAGCCTAAAGCCGAAATAACAGAAGGGTCTAGGCACAAACACGAAGAGTCGGACTAAAGATGACAGATGGCAAGCCGGTTGGGTTTATACGCCCACTGATTCAAGGCTAGTAACTAAACCATCGACTATTGGATCAAACTTCCCTATGAGATCGTAGCGATCACTTACCAGTTTTGCGCATATACCGTTGTTTTTCTGTCCTGAGATAAACCACTTAATCTTTGGGGAGCGTACGTAGTGTGGCTGGTGGAGCTGCATCTCACCGATGAACAGGGAGATCGCCGTCATACCGCCTCGGGGTCAGTGTTTGACGTTGTTCCACCGTTCGTCCCATCTACATACAGTACGTACTACCTTACCCAACTGGTGCCCTTGATTCAGTGAGCCCCGACCTTGTGCACCGCTCGGTGCACTTCCGCGAATGAGTAGTTCAAGTGCCGACTGAAAACCGAGTGGTTCTGGTATATGTAAATGGTACTCGTATTTTGCTGGGCTTGCGTGAGCGTTTGAGGCGCATCATTAGTAGCTATGTGTAAGCTATATGCGTAGGTTATGTCCGACCACTCAGGCATAGAAGAATATGCACAACTGATGGGCGCCTTGGCTAAACGAAGCTACGTAAGGTATCGCCCTCGCTCATCACGACTGGCCGAAAGCAGTGCAGTAATAAGACACCAGCCCTAGAAAAGCGCCAGCAGCAAGGGTTGGGCTGGGATATAAGCCACCAGACACCTGTCAGCTTGATAGCTATCAAAAGACACTAACTACGCATCTTGTCCATTTCTCGGCTACTCTGTTACTGATGTCTACTACGGCCGTAGTTAATTCAGCGAGCCTAGGGGGCAAACATACACTCTCAGTTGGTAAATGCGACGCATAATTCATTCCACCAGTCTGAATAACATGAGCTTATAAATTTATATAGATGGTGGGAGTATCGCATCACTTATGGCCTCGATTGAAGTAATCGAGGATTTAATGAGGCGTCTTCAGCGGGAATTAGGTTTGCCAGAGCTACCGCGCCCGTATAAACATTTTCGATTGATGGTGGGCGCTGGCTTTTCGGGGTAAGTATAAACATAATTGTATTGTACCATGGCTAACTTGATGCTCTAGCTTACTGGTTATTATGCTCGGCCGCCTCGGAATGTCTATTGAAGAGGCGAAGCAGCATTGTCTTACGATAATGAACGAAGTGTTCTCGGAGAAGAAGCGGTTTGGCGTTGAGACTTACAAGGCCGCCAAACTCACTACTGCGATAGAGCATATGCTCGAAGTATGTGGTGCAGGTAAGGACGCGCGTATGATCCATCCAATAGAAGATCTCCCCGAGGGGTGCAAGGTGTGAGTTTGGCTAAACAAGATAACGCGAACCCTATGCTAACAATAATCTCAGCATCGTATGTGTATCCCCAGAAGGCGGAACGGCAGCTGGGATGGCTCCAGTATGCTTGCGTACTTACTCGATAGTACAGAACAGTCTGCCTGATTGTACTATCGTTGAAGCCGTACGTGCCACTTTTGCGGCGCCTGGATTGTTCAAGCCTATTACCGTGACCGAACCTGGAGGAATTAAATCAACGTACGTTGGGCTGGCTAGCTATGACCCAGTCGCGAAGCTGCTGGACGAGGCCGAAAATATTTTTGCCCATGGGCGTATATCAAGTGTATTAAGTATCGGTGCCGGACAAGAAGGAGAATCCGGTACGCCATCTAATGGTTAGGTTGTACTCGCCCAGTCAACTCAAAATGCTCCACTCCAGCGACGAAGTGCGAACAAATTACGAAAGAAGTCTCGGCAAAGCTTATAAACCAACCAGGAATTTATTTCAGGTTCAGTATAAGTCAAGGAACACAGCATAGTGGGGCGACGGACTGCGCGGAACTTCTAAATGGGGCTAAGCGTGCTCAGTCATACCTTAGAATTCCTGAGCATGGGGCTAGGATGGCCGTGCTTACCGACAGGATCCTAGAAAAGAAGGTGAAACTGGCGGAAAGTGAGTGCAAGTGCAAGATTTAAACGGATACTACAGTGGATATATCTAACTGATTATTTATAGGCAATGTTGCACCAGCCATCAACCACACTCTAAAACAGTGCCCTCCTCCATCACCTTTATTTGTTGGACGAGAAACCCAGTTGAAATTTATATCACGGTGCCTTACAGACGGTCAAGAAGAGCGGCATATATGCGTGCTTCACGGGCTTGGTGGAGTAGGTAAAACGCAGCTTGCACTGAAATTCGTGGATCTTTGGAAGGGAAAGTAAGTGTGCATCAGTTAGTCAAACGGCTTTTAATTTGACTACTATCGCGCCAAAGTTATCACTCCGTCTTCTACATTGATTGTACTTCTGCAAACACGATCGATGCGGACCTCAAGAGTATTGCTCTTGCTAAAAACGTAGGCGATTGCTCTAGTGATGCCCTCACTTGGTTGGCACGGCTTCGAGAGAACTGGTTAATATTATATAACAACGCGGACGACACTTCGCTGAACATGCGCGGGTATTTTCCCGCGTGCGAGCACGGTAATATCTTGATTACCACTCGCAATCATGGCATGATAGACCTGGCACGCGGGATGGAAGCGGGGCATTATGTCTCAAAGATGTCAAACGACGACGCCCAAAGGTTGCTTGTGGGGGTTTCCAGGATGTCGACGGAGAAGGTTGCTGGGGCAGGTGCGGCCCTTGTTGAGGTCTGTGACGTTGCTTGTTGTGAATTTCGCCTGTGATGAACGGAACTGATGGCGGGCCTCGTATAGGTACTTGGCTGTATCCCGCTGGCAATCGTACAAGCTGGCGCCTATATTCGAACACACATGTGCAGCATAGAAGAGTATTTGGACATATTCCAGAGCAGTCGAGGCCAAATACTAGAGGAATACGCCAACGAGGCGCAGAAGGCAGATCACTACGAGTTAACCGTCTATGCGACGTGGCAGGCTAGCTACCGGCGACTGAAACCACTCGCGAAGCAGCTATACGACTTACTTGCCTTCATGCACTCTGATCAAATATCTTCAGACATCTTTCGGTTTGCCACTCTAGGCCTCCAGGATAAAGGGGCACTATTGCCGAGTGATGAAGAGACAAAAGTCGAGCAAATGGCAAGCGAAGTGATATCGAACTTTACCACGCTGGTGGATGGGGCCTGGGACGAGAGGATCTTTTTGCAGACCATCGACAATCTTACTTCGTACTCCTTACTTACGTACGATCATATCAACCAGTCTTACTCGATCCACCCTCTAGTACAGCAATGGGCTCGCGCCAAAGTCTTTGATTCTGGTACACTATGCAGCTGCACGGCATTTTTGCTCGCATCATCTGTGATCTGGGAATACAGGACCGAAGATTATGCCCACCGGCGAGTCCTAATAAACCATATCGACGCCTTGCCAGATCACGAAAGGCTCAAACCACGACTAGCTTGGCGGTTCCGGCTAGTTTACAGTGAAGCGGGGCGCTCAAAGGACGAGGAAATGCTACTGGGTGCAGAACTCAAAGCAAACATGCACCAATTTGGCGGCAACCACCCCCATACCCTGACAACTATGGACAACCTGGCGACTGTGTACGAGAGACAGGGGCAGTTTGCAGATGCAGAAGCTTTGCGGCGCGACGTGCTTGAGACTAGGAAACGGGTCTGGGGCGACAAGCACCCTGATACCCTGAAGAGCATGGGCAACATGATTACAACCTACGAGAGCCAAGGGAGGTGGGGAGATGCAGAGGCTTTGGAGTGCGAAGCTTTTGAAGTCAAAAAACGGGTTTGGGGCCGCGAGCACCCCGACACCCTAGCTAGCATGAGCCAATTGGCAGTGACACACGGGGCACGGGGGCGATGGGATGAAGCGGCAACGCTCCAGCGCGAGGTGCTCGAAATATGGAGGAGACTGAAAGGCGACGAGCACCCAGAGACTCTGAAGTGTATGGCCCAGTTAGGGGCCACGTTCGGGAACCAAGGCCGGTGGGAAGAGGCTGCGGTACTACAGAGCGACGTGTTCGAGACCGGAAGGCGCGTGTGGGGAGACGAACATCCCGAAACACTGAAAGCTATGGGCCAACTAGGAGTCACATATGGATCTCAAGGACGATTGGACGCGGCAGAGGCGCTTCAGCGTCAGGTACTCGAAATCGGGAAGCGTGTCTGGGGTAACGAGCACCCTGATACTCTCACAAGCATGACCAATCTGGCAAAGACATACGAGAGGCTAGGGCAACGGGACGCAGCAGAAGGGTTGGAGCGCGAAGTTCTCGACACTAGGAAACGAGTATGGGGTAGTGAGCACCCCAGTACTCTGGCTAGTATGGTCAGCTTGTCCGGATTGTACGGGGATAGAGGATGGTGGAAGGAAGCGGAGACGTTGCAACTAGCGGCGGTCGATATTGGAAGGCGTGTCTGGGGCAGCAAACATCCGGATACTCTAAAAATCATGGGTCAACTGGGAGTCACATATGGTCGTCAAGGACAATGGGAAGCGGCAGAAATACTGCACCGAGAGGTTCTCGGGACTGGGAAGCAAGTATGGGGCAAAGAACATCCTGATACACTCAAAGTCATGAGTAGCCTAGCGAAGGCGTGCGAGAACCAGGGACGGTGGGAAGACGCAGAGGCGCTGCAGTTTGAGGCACTCGAGATTGGGAAGAGGGTGTGGGGTAACGAGCATCCTGACGCTCTGATGAGTATGAGCCAGTTGGCAAATACGTATGGGAGTCGAGGGAAACTGGAGGAAGCAGAGGCGCTCCAGCACGAGGTGCTTGAATCCAGGAAGCGGATATGGGGGATCGAGCATCCCGACACTCTGATGGCTATGGGCTGGCTAGCAGTCACGTATAGGTTGCAAGCACGTTTAGGAGATGCAGAGGCCTTACAACGCAATGTGCTAGAAACTAGCAGGCGAGTGTGGAGCGAGGAACACCCTTTCATTATCGAGAGCATGGGGGAATTGGCGACCACGTACGATGCGCAGGGACGATGGGGGGAGGCAGAATCCTTGCTGCTCCAAGTACTTAAGATCGGAAAGCAAACGTGGGGCAATCAGCATCCTGGTACCATGGCGAACCTAGAGAGAATAGCGGCTATGTACACAAGTCGAGGACGATGGGACGCTGCGGAAACGCTATTACGCGAGTTAATCGAGATCGGAAAGCAAGTACGAGGGATTGAACACCCATTGACTCTGGCCGCCATGGGCAATTTATCAGTGACCTATACAACTCGGGGGCGATGGGAAGAGGCGGCGGAATTGCAACGTGAAGTGCTCAAGCTCGGGAAGCAAGTATGGGGCATCGAGCACCCTGACACGCTAAATACTATGGGCCATCTAGGGGTCACCTATGGGTTTCTGGCGCGGTGGGATGAAGCAGAGGCTCTGCAAAGAGAGTTACTGGAAGCCGGAAAGCGAGTATGGGGAAAGGAGCACCCAAGCTTTCTGGCAACCATGGACCACTTGGCAGAGACGTACAGGGGTCAGGGGAAGTGGGAAGCATCAGAAGCGCTCGCGCATGAAGTGATCGAGATCAAGAAACGACTTTGGGGCCCTCAACATCCCATTACTTTGGGGAGTATGGTCCGCCTAGCAGAGAAGTATGAAGACCGAGGGAGATGGGAAGCAGCGGAGGAACTGCATCGCGAAATACTTGAAACAGGAGAACGAGTCTGGGGTATTGAGCATCCCGATACGCTGAAGACCATGGGCCGACTTGCAGCCACGCTCGAGAGAGGAGGCCGACAGGACGCAGCAGAGGCATTGGAACACAAGATATTTCATACCAAGAGCCGACTATGGGGTAAAGAGCACCCCAGCACTATGGAATCCATGTGTAACCTAGCCGCTATGCATAGAAACCGAGGGCGCTGGAACGTGGCGGAGACGATGGAATGCGAGGTGCTCGAGATCCGAAGGCGGTTATGGGGCGACGAGCATCCTAGCACGCTACATAGCATGCATCGGTTGGCTACAACGTACAGTCATCTCGGCCGACTTCAGGAGGCGGAGTCGCTGATCTCGGACGCGGTTGACACATCAAAGCGCATTCTAGGAGGCCAGCATCCAGACACCATAGAAAGGTCCAAAACACTTGATGGAATACGACATAACCGAAGGGCAAAGTCAAGCATCAATAATTGGTGGTTTCTTCTTTTTTCAATATTTCTTGCTTTTGTATGTTGGTTGGTTACTCTTGATTCTGTGACCGCGTTCTTGCATCGTCACTACCGCAATGTCGTTAGTTAGCTCTCCTGGTCTCGTACGTACAAGCTCCTACAAGAATAAATGTCTATGCATAGAAATAATCATAGTTTAAGTACGGGATTCTGTAAGTTCAGGATGTCGCAGATTTGCTCCAACCAGAGGTGGAAGTCGGCTGGAGAGCGCAGCACGTGGTCGTCCCATGTCATCAAATTGCGATCATGTCAGCCATGGCTTGAGACAGGTTCGGTGGATGGCAGTGCGTACTGCACAGTGCAGCCACCATCGGCACTCAGCTTAGCTCGTCTGCCCTTGTACTTGCGTTACTCAATCTGCGCTTACTCATACTCGTTCGACGCATCTTATATATCCAAAACGAGCGGCCCAGACTGGAATAACAGAGACAAATCGATTTACAATGGATCATCTCGGTGGCTTTCAAGTTGGCTCGTATCCAGTACACTACATTCCAAACTTTATTAGCGATAACGAAGAGGCGGTTCTACTCCGAAAAATCACCCAAACTCCAGCCGGGAAATG
>WSTH01001666.1:0-11364 GCA_019616345.1 Ceratobasidium sp. 395
TTTCCTACTTCTCCTGGGTCTGCTGGATTGCTCCCAACAACGTCAAGGTCAACCAGATGTTCGGCGTCATCCACGGCTTGGGTATGTCCCTCATCACGTTCGACTGGTCCCAGATCGCGTACATTGGCTCCCCTCTCGCGACTCCCTGGTGGGCTGAAGCCAACGTTATCGGCGGATTCTTCTTTTTCTTCTGGTTCCTCACTCCGATCTTGTACTACACCAACACCTGGTACGCCCAGTACATGACCATCTCCGGCCGCACCTCGTACGACAACCACAAGAAAGCCTACGACGTCCAGCGTATCCTCAACCCCGATGCGACGCTCAACATGGAAGCGTACAAGGCCTACTCGCCTCTATTCCTCTCAACGACATTTGCCCTCTCGTACGGCTTGTCCTTTGCCTCGATCACTTCGACCATCATGCACGCCATCCTCTACTTCCGCAAGCAAATCTGGGTCCAGGCTCGCCGTTCGTTGCACGAGCAGCCGGATATCCACGCTCGTCTCATGAGCCGGTACAAACAAGTCCCCGAGTGGTGGTATGCGCTCATCTTCAGTACGTCTCTATCCTCCTGCTCTTCACTAAACAGACTAACCCTCTCCCTACAGTCCCCTCGGTCATCTTCGGCATCGTCTCGATCGAAGTCTGGCCAACTCAAATGCCAGTCTGGGCCTTCTTCCTCGCGCTCATCATCGCCTTTGTATACATCATCCCCATCGGCATGATCCAAGCCATCACGAACCAACAGGTTGGCCTCAACGTGATCACCGAGCTCATCATCGGCTACGCCCTCCCCGGCCGACCCATCGCGATGATGATGTTCAAGACCTGGGGCTATATCACCATGGCCCAAGCCCTCCAGTTCACGTCCGACTTTAAGCTCGGTCATTACATGAAGATCCCGCCCCGTCCGATGTTCATGGCTCAAGTTATCGCCACTGTCATCGCGGGTACGACTCAGCTTGGCGTCCAGGCTTGGATGTTTACCAACATTCGGGGTATGTGTACCGAGGACCAGCCCGACGGTTTCATCTGCCCCTCGACCGAGGTGTTCGGTACCGCGTCGATCATCTGGGGTGTCATTGGCCCCGCGCTCCAGTTCTCCAAGGGTCAGATCTACTACGGCTTGTCGTTCTTCTTCCTCATCGGCGCTATCGCTCCCGTCATCCCGTACCTCATCTCGCGCAAGTACCCGAACTCGTTTGTCAAGTACATCAACTTCCCGGTCATCTTCAACGGTACTGGTCTCATCCCGCCCGCGTCTGCGATCAACTATGTTCCTTGGGCGATCGTCGGGTTTATCTTTCAGTATGTCATCCGCCGGAGACACTTCCAGTGGTGGGTCAAGTACAACTGTGAGTTCTTTTTTCATATCTCTCTATTACTCGGTACTAATGTATTCTACCAGACGTCTTGTCCGCCGCACTCGACTCGGGCGTCGCCATCTCGATCGTCATCATCTTCTTCTGCCTGCAATACCCAAAGAACGGCACGATCGGCGCGGACAACGTGCTCACCTGGTGGGGCAACACCGTGTACACGACCACGGCCGACGCCCTGGGCACTCCTCTCCGTGTGCTCGCGCCGGGCGAGACGTTTGGTCCCTCGACGTGGTAGTGTTCGATGAATGATGCCATCCCCCCTCTCGATTGTATAATGCCTGTCTCTTTATTGGTCTTTCTTTATGCGAGGGGTTCGGTGTATGTTAGCGATCGTGAATTCAAGTGATAACCAGAATATGTGTAAACCTTGGTGTAAACTCGAGAGGGGTCGGTACCTTATTCTCAGATGCACTGGTAACCAAGTCCAATGCATACTGCCAACTCGTAGTACTTATGACCCAATAAGAAATTCCCGCATACATTAGCCGGATACCTACACGCAGTGTTAATTATCAGGATTAAAAAACATCACCTTACTATTAGAGTACCCTTTGCAAACACCGACTGCTGGGAACATGCTTGCTGCCGTCCCCTCAAATCTCGAGTCGATAAACTAACGCACCGCCCACACCCCCCAATATATGCGCTCAAATTCGTCACAGCAGTGTTAGTACAAGCACTGCACAACAGTAGCATAGAACCCATGATGAAGAGCAACGTTCTATTTTCTTTGGTGAAACACTCCAATTCCAACTCCAACTCGCACTTACTGCGGTTTGCAAAAGGGTTCGCCAAGCGCCGAAAAAATTTGACGTTCGGTTGGGAGCTCTGAACACGAAAATCCGTTTTACTCAGCGATTCTGGTCGTAAGCTACGAGATAAGGGTATATTCGTACTCACATTAATTTTGTGCATCGATTGACGCATATCATGTACGAAAATACGAAGTTGTTACAAAACTAGTCATTTTACTAAAATGTGTGAATCCACACTCAAAGACGAAGGGGAGAAGCTGAATCTTTGCATAAGCAGTCATTGAGGTGTCTAGAGGGTTTTTTATGAGTCGCTAAGCCTTACGCTTATTCTGGCATGAGATAGTCGGGGGGAGGGGTTCAGGGGTCAACGAGTGTGTGTATCTGGCCTATAACGAGCCCACTGCGTCCCTTAGTTAATCCTCTTATAGAAGGACCTAGGAAGAATGATTATGAGAGCTTTCAGAGCTGTCACTCATCTTGTTGTTGCAGTACTGTGACTTTTCGCAAAATGACCAAGTTCTTGATTACCCCATGTTTCTGTACATGGTGTCCGTCAATCGATGCGCAAAATTAATTTGAGTACGAATATGCCCTTATCTCGTAGCTTACGACCAGAATCGCTGAGTAAAACGGATTTTCGTGTTCAGAGCTCCCAACCGAACGTCAAATTTTTTCGGCGCTTGGCGAACCCTTTTGCAAACCGCAGTAATGGCGTTGGGCTTCGAGTCGCTGATTCAACAAGGTGATGCATTCCAGATCCGATTCAGGAGTGTTCGTCTTCGGCCATATGACCCGACGCAAATTTGGCCAAAACGATAGGAGGATACTGTAAGGTTTAGGTCAGAATATTGGCTACATCAGAGAGTGAATATTGGGCACTTTGTTAGCTCTTCTATCTCATTCGTTTTACAGAATATGCGACTAGCAAGGCCGCCTTCCAAGGTATGGAGCATTGCTCCAACGGAGCCTCCAAAGTAATAGAAATCGTCACTATCGTCGCTATCTTCGCTGTATTTGGTTGAAAGTATAAGATCCAAAGTGAGATGCTGGAGGTTTCTCAGCCTCGTATAAGCCTGAAGTTCCTCCATGTAGGTACGCTGAAATGGCATGGATAAACGTGTAATATGTGGCCAACCAGCTTTAATCCCTTGGGGTACGTGATATCCCAAATATATCATGTCAAAACACGCAGTCTTTAGCAAAAGGGCCGTTATTGATTCCATAAACTTGCGGCCTCCATGCAGTATGAGGCGATGTTCCCGGCCTTCTGGGAAAAAGTTGATATAGAGCTCATCAAGGTACGGCAAGTTCTTTAGTGACGGAAGAAAACGACCTTGTACCCAAGAGTTTTCGTCGGTTATAACGTCGTACATTTCTACGCAGAATCGCAGTGCTGTGAGATTGCGGAGGGCAGCAATTACCCATATCACATTTTCCAGTTCAAGAGTATCGATGGATTCTCGAAGGTGTAAATTCAGGCGCGTCAGAACAGGAAATGACGAATCAGATAACGGCTCCTGCTTGAACGACGTATCTTTCTGGCCACCAGACCAAATTGTCAGAGATTCAAGCTGCGGTAGATCTCCCAGTAGACTTAGAGCAGAGACCAGCATTGCTGTGTTACAAGAAAGTACCGTGAGTTCAGGCAAAGATTGCAGAGACCGAAATGGCGGTCCGCTGTGAGCCACGGAGTCCAGCAAAGCTCTTTCGGATACCTGATCTGAACGGCGGTCAAAAGTCGGGAGCACCGATAGCTTCCGGATGTGGGGAGACTTTTCGACCAAAACATCAAGCATCTCCTCAAGCTCCGCGCTAGACCCAGAGACCACCGACGAATACGAAAATATCCTTGGAGCCAAAATGACTTCGGCTAAAGATTGGCATGCAAATGCTTTGACCCAGAGCGGGTAGTTCGCGGTGTAGATGCCATCGGAATGAGACAAGTCGAGCACACTCAAACTTGGGAGGAGTGTTTGCGATTGCAAGTAGGACGCCAAGATTTGCCAGTCAAAGGAATGGTAAAGTATTGGCTCGCTATACACCTTGAGAGTTGTCACGGATGACGCATAAATTTGGAGCCGAGCCGGAGCCAACTCAGAATTCGTACCCTTTGACCATCGTTCCTTCGGACGCTGTACAGAATCTTGCATTCAATGCGAATTCACGTTAGTTAAAGAAACCTACCAAATTGCAACGGTGATGTTTTGGATAGATCGCAACCTCCAGTTCAGGTAATAGCACAAGGAAATTATGAACACCTTTCATATGCTTCCAGACCAACGGCACAGCTGCATGAAATGCAACTCGACAAAGCCGAGATATCCGTACGCGTTCAGGGGCGTCGCAGAAGTTGCATATCCTCGAAATAATTTTGGAGTCTCTGAATATCGTTCGCCCCCTGTGTCTGCTGGATGCCATGCTAGATTCGTACGGTGGTGGTTCAGCCTGGGTTCAACCGGTCCCTGTACTATCGGTTGTCCGGGCCCGGATCTGCTGGTTCAAGCGCCGCGCGCTCTGCTGGCTACATAAATGCGTTTGTCTTCTCGAAGACATAAACTCGAACTTTCACCCACTTTTGTTCCTGTTGCCTATCTTCCGGCCCGCCCTAGAATGATCCTTATCTATGTGAGCTTTCACGACTTACTAATCGGGCTACTCAACCGTCTAAGAACTTTATCATCTCGTTTGCCTTCTACTCTTGACCCAGTGCTGCGAACATTAAAAGTAAAGTACGGCATGATGTGATTAGCTTGATCCTTTGGAGTTCAGGGATTCAAACAGTTCAAAAAACTCAAATACGTTATGACATACGCGCATATATCCATTAAAATATATCAGCCTGAGCTCGATTCAAAAGTGGCCAAGTCTCGACTACAGCCTCTAGGAAGCTGCAGAGGCTTGATTTATGGGATTAGAGCTACCAGAAGCAGTCCGATCTATTGGTTCGCCATGGTTCAGTGATCTGTAAGTTAAGCAGCTTGATCCCCTCAAGTTCGGTCGCCGGAATTCCGACTATCGGCCACACGACACGTTGCAAGTTTGGCCAAGTCGTCAAAATTCGTCTGTAGCAAGTAAATAAGCATTAAGCGAACGACAAGAAATATCAAGTACCTGGCAAGTTCATCCGTTTCACGCCTGGAATACAAGGACTGAGTACTCCAATAAATCTCAAACCAGGCTACCAAATACCTTGCGAGTGGATCTTTCACGCCTTGTTTTCCGAACAGGCGGCTATTGGCGCTGCCTTCCAAAGTGTTGAGTTTCACCCCTACCGGATGTCTGTCGCCGTCCTGACTACTATCATCGCTCTCGGTCTCGCCAGCAAAATCCGTCGAGAGACTAAGCTCTAAGGTGAGATGCTGGAGGTTTGGAAGCCTCGCGAAATCAACCAGTGTGTGTATCCAGGCACGATGGAACGGCATAGACAAGGAGGTGACTTGTCGCCAAGTAGTTTCGTACCGGAGCGCACCGGGCATGGTTATCGGAAGGTTTACTCCATCCAGGAAAACAGTCTCTAGACTAGGAAGTGGTAGGATCGAATCCATCACTTGAGAGCGTTCGTATGTCACAGAATAGGGCTCTCTATAACCGGGTGCAAAATTCACGTAAATATCCCTCAGGTTTGAAAGATTTTTGAGTGTTGGGAACAGGCGGTTAGGCACCGAGAGACTTCGAGACAGAAATCCACCAACGTCAATAGAGATCCGAAGTGCATCGAGTTGGCTGAGCATTTCAAGCATAGAGATGAGAATGTCTAGCCCGGCTGGGTCGATGTAGCCAATCAGATGCAAGTTCATGCTTGTTAAAGCTGGAAAGGATGTATCAGACAACTCCTGGTTGAATGAAGTGTATCGAGGGCCTCCAGTCCACAAGGTTAATGACTGAAGGCGCGGCAGATTACTCAGAAGGTCCAGAGAAGAAACCAGCATTCCTAGATTGCAAGACAGGTCACAAAGTATCGGCAACGAACAAAGCGAACCATAGTGTAGATTGGCGTAAATCGATAAGTCCGATGAGTTCATATTGTGTTGACGAGTATGGCTGTCCGGGAACAGTGGCAACTTCTTGATATGAGGAGATTTGACTGCCAAAACCTTGATCGCTTCTTGAAGCTCCTCATCGGAGGCCAAAGCTGAATAAGCCTGCGTCGCGTCGAAATACGGAACTAGCCGAATCTCGACCAGGGAGCTACACGCAAAGACTTTAATCCAAAGTGTGGAGCATTTAGAGTCAATATCGTGAGGATTTGTGATGTCGAGAGATGTCAGGTTAAGTAACGGTGGCTGCGATTGCAAATGCAAATTCACATTCGTCCAATTGAAGGAGTGATAGGAACTAGCGGACTCGGTGTATATTTTGATCGACTTTATGCACAGTTTATAGTGCGTCAGGCGAGTTGTTACAGATGGAGCTGTATCACTCGGCCTCCGTAATAGGTCCTACGAGTTTACTCAGCTGCATGCGTGATTGCTCGATTTGTTAAGCTCAAAAAGAAGACCCACCAGACAGCAGGATCCATCCGTCAAGGGGCCAGAAACATCGAGCTCTGGTAAGAGTCTAAGTAGGTTATGAACACCCTCAACATGTTTCCAGACAAACGGGACAGCTCCAGAAAAGGCACCACGGCAAACGCGAGCTATTCGCGCACTGTCAGAGATGTCAGAGAAGCCACATATGTATGCTATAAGGTCAGAGTCTCGGAAGACGTATTGTCCCTTAGTAGTTCTTCTGAACATATCGAGCAAGTGAAGGTCTGGTTGTGTTTGTAGGGTTTAGCTTCCAGGCGAAACCATAAGTTCGGTCATTTTTAAGCGCCGGGCGCTCCCATGGTAGGGCTTAACTATTGTCTCTAAATATCAGCTGCTCTTGCCTCTCTTGTGTATCGAGGCAAGCGCGTTGAGCTCAATTACGCACGGTAATAGGAAAGAAGAAACGACTGGATTGCGCCACAGGCGCGAGCAAGACTAAATACAACCCCGAATAGGGGCTCAGGGGCCAGGAGTCGGGCCGGACCACTCCACCACATCTAGTACTGTTTTGATACCAATCGCTTCGCCGGTCCTTCATAAGGGTCACAAGTAGCCTCCACTACACCCTTCCATTCATTTGATGAACTAAGGTGAGTACTACAGTGCTTGGCGGATCTATGCCACGGTTATTGGCTAGCAGATCGGGTAAAAATGTTACGGCGACTCCTAATTCGCTGTAAAACTTAAAATTCATACTCTATCCAAGTTCCACATCTCCCCTTCTCCCTTGGATAGACTCCTCACCTGGGCGAAAAACAATCGGAACCAGGACATCCTTTTCAATAAGAAACTCAACAGCGCCTCCAGCCCTCTCGTTCCATTTTCGAGTTGAGAGAATGAGTCGGGTACACATACAACTCGCGACCGTTCCAAGCAATCTAGAATAATTCTTCAAAGATGAGAAAATCTGGTTCGAGATAGAAACATACCCTGAGTAGTTCATTGGTAGACCTAACCTCGGACAGAGAATTCCCAGAACCAAAAGTAAGAGTGTAGGACCCATCATCGAATAGAAGTATACTTCGCTGATATGGCATAGACCGAATCAGCTATTAGCTGAAAAACAACTTGAATTAATAGCTTGCCTCAGTATAAGATGCTTTATCAATGATGTCGTAGGCATCCATCGCATCATCGACCAAGGCTTGTAGAGAGCCGCTAAGAAGAGTATGGTTTGCAAAGTAAAGGCAACGATGTGTAGTACGAATGGTACTAGGTGTGCCAATTTTAGCGAGCATCCTATGGTACCGCTCACAATGTCTAAACGTGAACTAGAAGTTGAGCACTTGCCATCGTGATGACTCAGCCTCCTACCATTAACCTCTGGGTCCTCAATCTAAATGGTCAAAACATTGTAAATGGTCAGTTTTCTTCAGAAAATAGCTAATTTAGTACCGGTAGACTCGTGTGTGTCGCTTGTATAACTATAAATGGTACACAAGCAACAAGTATATCTGCAGTTGCTAATGCCCTATTCACTGGTCAGCTAGTCCTTCGTCCCATGTTGTTCCCAAGAACCTACACCACTTTCCAACGGCTCTCACATGGAGGGGTTAAAATCAAATATATGCGCAATTGTACCAAATTCACCTTAATCCATATACTGCCCAAATTCTCAGAATTAGTACACCTATTTTTTTCACGCCCATCTAGGACTCCTTTCCAGCACCCGTATAGCGAAGATTGACTCACTGCCCGTGATTGTCATCCCACATATCACGACGTAAAGGTTGATTATATACATCGACCTGCAGCTAGTAATTGTAACACCAAGTCAGCCGCCGTCACCCATGGTGTTATCCCCAGCAACAGCACCTACACCTAGTTTAACTCTCCCGTCAATACCCGCATCGCAGTTTAATCGGAGATGACATACACGTTGAACTAGCCCGTTATCAAAAACCACTATAATCCGAGCGATACAATAGGGTTAGCGAATCAGTTCCAACGGTAATTTAGCGAGATACGTACTAGGTAGGTGTGTTCTAATGTTCGCCAAAGTCATTTAATCAGCGCGGTTGTTGGAGGAGGTAAATAGGGACCACCCACATCAATCTCGCTGGTCCCCATACCCGGTTGATGTGATATATCACACGTCCCACAGACCAGCGGGTTCCCCATATGTGTTTGACCTCATCCTGAAAGGTATCTATCATCTCACACACTAGGAATGCTAGGGATATCACTGCGATGAACAGATGATTTCAGTCCATCTTTGTGATTACGCATCAGTGAGATAAAATATCTTACTAGCAACATATTTTGTTAACTCGTTTAACAGGAAGTACCATGCTGTTAGCTTTTCAGCCTGGGCAGAGTTCATAATGTCTGTGAAATGGTTATCGAGACAAGGTAGAAGATCCTATGGATGCCGTAATTACGAACGAACCTGGGGGGTCACCGTTGGGGCAACTGCTCTTGCAGCAGCCTTAAGAATCAACCAGATGGGTCAACTTACGCTGAGCATTTTGTCTCCAGCCCGTGGTGTTACAGAGACAACGAGTAGCGGCGTACCTTAGACTCCCTATTACACTCGCTTGTGATTACATTTGTTTCTATCGTACGGTCTCATCTCCTTTCACACGAACTGTACGATTGCTTGATAGCGATATAGCCACCGTTCCCGTTCCCTATATGTCCCGATCTTGTGTATATGAACCGATGTACTCATACGTCCAATCCATAGCGACTCCAGCGACCTTTATCTGATTTTATGCCCCCGATCGTACTGCGCTCCGCGGTAAAGCACTTTAAGTGACATGAGGTTTGTGAAGTAGATCGATAGGATAAGCGGCAGTCATAATAGGAAAGTCCTACATGGGGAGCACCCCGGACGAATTTGGCTGAGAGACAGTGCAGTTCATGATTGATTTGTGCAACCAGATCAGGAACAACTTTTCACAAACTCGGCGGAATGGAGATTCGCGAACGCCCGCGGTTGTGTTCGCTGGGAGCCATATTCAATTGTTATGATAGCGATTCAGTCCGGGTTCGACCAGTTCCTGATGCTGGACTATTGGTTGTCCAGGCCCGCGTCTCCTGCTTCAAGCGGTGCGCGTTATGCCAGCTACATAAATACGCCCGTCTTCTTGAGGACATGGTCAACTTAAAGCTTCACTCGCATCCGTTCCTGCCACTGACCTTCCGGTCCGTTATAGAATAACCCTCATTTGATTTGAGCTTTTAAGATTTATTAGCCTGGCTGCTCAACCGACTAAGAAAGTGATCCTCACGTTTACTTTCTGCGCTTAAGTGAGTGCTGTTAATATCAAACCTACAGCACGATGTGGTTAGCTGGGTCTTTTGACGTTCAGGGGCTCAGATGGTCCAGGAAGCTAATATATGCTATCGTATATGCGCACACACCCAATAAAAAACACGTAATCTTGAGCTCGACTCACGGTTTGCCGAGTCTTAGCTAAAGTTTGTAGGTAGGCACAGAAGTTTGATTTAAGAAGTAAAACTATTAGGGACAGCCTGAGCCATTGATTCGCCATGGCTCAGTGATTTGTAAATTAAGCAGCTTTATCCCCTCAAGTTCGGTCGCAGGAATCTTGGCTGTCGGCCACACGACACGTCGCAAGTTGGGCCAAATTTTCAGAAGTTGTCTGGGGCAAAAAAGATAAGCACTTAGTGAGCGACGATAAATATCAAGTACCTTGCAAGTTCGTCTGTTTCGCGCCTAGAACACGAGGATTAAGCGCTTCATTACAGCCCAGACTAGACTCCCAAATACCTCGCGAGTGAACTTATTGCGCCTTGCTTTCCGAACAAGCGGCTACCGGCGCTGCCTTCTAAAATATTGAGCTTCACGCCCATCGGACGTCCATTGCCGTTTTCATCACTATCATTGCTCCTAGTCTCGCTGGAAAAATCCGTTGAGAGACTGAGCTGTAAGGTGAGATGCTGGAGATTTGGGAGCCTCGCGAAATCAGACAGCGTGTGTACCCAAACACAGTGAAACGGTATACACAGATATGTAACTTGTCGCCAAGTAGTTTCGCTCCGGAGCGCATTAGACATGGCTAAAGAAAGATTTACCCTATCGAGATAAACAGTCTCAAGGCTAGGAAGTGGTAGGATTGGTTGCATCAGTTGAGGATTTTTGTGCATGAGAAAAAGCGGCGGCTGTTGATCAGGAGCATAATTAACGTAAATATCCTTGAGATTTGACAGGTTTTTAAGTGGTAGGAAGAGACGGCTATGTCCCGAGGTATCCCGAGGCACAAATTTACCAGCGCGAATAGAGATCCGAAGTGTATCGAGTCGGCTAAGCATCCCGAGCATAGATATGAGAACATCTAGCGCGATTGAATCTAAGTGACAGATATGGTATAGATTCAGGCTTGTGAGGGCTGGAAAAGATGTACTATGCAGCTCCTGGTTAAACGAAGCGGGTTGGAGACTTCCAAACCACACGGTTAATGATCGGAGGTGTGGCAAGTTACCTAGAAGGCTTAGAGAAGCAAGCAGCATACCCAAATTGCAAGATAGGTTGCATAACATCGACAACGAGGAGAGAGAACCATAGTATAGATTGGCGTAATTCCGTGAATCCGGCGGGTTCATACCGACGGGTCTAGATCTACGAGCATAAACATCTGCAAGCAGTGGTAACTCCTTGACATGAGGAGATTTAACGACCAGAACCTTGATCGTTTCTTGAAGTTCGTTAGTAGGGACCAAATCGGAACA
>WSTH01001667.1:0-11363 GCA_019616345.1 Ceratobasidium sp. 395
CAGTCTTGTTATCTAAATACGAGCAAAGAAGTGGTCAAATATACCGATTGCCACCTTCCAACCATCCTCGCCGCGAACAGATCATTTCCTTCCTGAGTATTAAGATCTGGGCCGGTATACCCAGGGGGAATGAACTCGCGCCAGCGCTTCCCGTTTTTGTCAACGAACCAGTCCCAGAGCAAGACGTCTTGCTCCAACTTCCTGAAGACTAACATCGTACCGTCTTTGGTCCATGCCGGACGCTTTACCTTGATGGTCGGATCATCCCGTACTGGATCGCCGGGGTAGCCCATGATAATAACCCCAGGATCAACTTCGGTTTGTCCCTTGTGTGGGGCAACAACTCCGCTGAAAAAGACAATTATTAGTAGGGTACCAATAAAGTTATTCCCCTAAACTCACCGTGGTGCCGGCTGAGATATGCCGTCTTGGAAGCCAAAATGCTCATGTCCCTTGAATTTGTCCGGACGTGCTCTCCCTTCAACCGGCTTTCCGCCCCTGATATCTATGGAAGATCCGAATAGGTTCTTCACGTCTTGGTAACTCTTATCACAGAGCTCGGGACCTACGAGAGTTAAGGAAAGTCAGAACTCAGATCCATTGCTTTGTTAAAGACCATGCTCACTAATTCCAGCTATCGTAATAACCCCGTGCAAAGCGCCAGCGTCATCCCTCACAGATCCATCGCGCGGATTAGTGACTGCCTTGTTGAATATCGGGTCCCAGTCGCCCTGGTCTCCAAGGAATTTCTTGTCGTCTCCCATACAGCGATAGTCGAAGCGTGCATCGCCTGTGTATTCTTTAACACCGAGAAAGTTCATCCCCATTCGCGTAAAAGCAATCTGGAGTAATGGAGTCTGAACGGGCGAAACGCTGGCCGATTTGTTGAACGCGTTCGCCTTTGCTTCGTTGATTTGAATTAGGAGCTGTTTCACCTCCTCAGAGGATGTAGGTTTGAAATTCTTGAGTGCGTTCTTGAACGAGCTGACGTCGGTGATCCGGAAAAAGACAAAATTCTCGGCAACCTTCATCGTACTATTAGTAGATATACAAGCAAGTTACTAAAACAACACTTTACCTTTGGGAAGAGATAGATAACGTCGCCTTGCACATTGTTTAGGTCTGGAGTAGCGTTTGGATCTCGAGCCGCGCGTAGCTTTGGATCTGGGTGTTCAAGGAGAGGCAATATCGCACGTTTCCTCAAGTGTTTGAACGTAGCAAACGTATGTTCTACTTCTGCCATCGCTCAAATATGCGTAGAATGAATTAAAGATGACGAGGCAAGTTAACAGGACGCTATGTCTACTCGCCCCCTTATCGAATATATAAGCGTATACCGGCAACTTTGTAATCACTCCGCCTTATCGAAACGGAACGTAGTAGTGCGCCAAAGTCGACCAATGAGCCCAGCGTTGTTACGGAAAAGAAAGAGGGGACACGGAGGAGCAATAGCCGGTAAGATAGAGCATCTAGCCGAGTGTTTGGAACGGCCGACAGAACATCACCTGTTCAGAATACTGCCCAGCATGTCGCCCAGTAAGGTTTTGGGTAGGTGATCAGCAATTACAGCGCAGGGGCGGCGCAGTGGGTTTGTTCATTTTCGTAAGTCAAAAGGCACGCGGTAGGTCCAATCAAGTTTCTGTCAATTCTCAAGCGCACAGTAAAAACGAAAACATCATAGGTCATAGCCTTCCAAGCGAGTAGAAGAGTATACATGGCACGGATGAGTATAGCCGATTGCCTGCGAGCTCTCCCGATTGGCCGCAAGCAGGTCTCACAAGGTCGCTGTGGTAGTCAGGCCGAGATTGATTGGTGTATCGTGATCGGGATGGGCGCTTGTGGACCCCTGACACCCCTGTTAATCACGCGGCCGAACGATAAGGTTCCACAGGCGCTTGAACACCACCGGCACTCCTCGAATGATACGTCCATTATAGGCTTGCCACTTGCCGGCTCAATCACTCGATCGCTCCGGCTACTAGTGTCCGTGTCGTCCCTAAGATCATAGCTATGATGGCGACCTCGCTCATGCACTATTCGGTGTGGAACATCAGGCGCAAGTAGGTAGTCGGAGGGTGCGTTGAAAAACAGTTAAAAGGCCCAGCACGACTAGGTACTATCCTCAGCTTTCGCTACCCTACATTTTATAATGTCTTACCAACCCAAGCCTACTACCAACGGTACATATCGTATCAGGGTTCTTAACCAGAACCTCTGTATTGAATGCGAGTCGGGCGGAAACGGCGGTATCAAACTCACGCCGCCTTCGTCATCGAACAACTTACAAAAGGTGTTTATATGTCATCAAGTTTCTCATCACTCGCATGGTACTTACGTGGGTCTACAATACAGTGGAACCTCATCCAAGTACCTGGACAAACGGATGTTTGGACTATAACTAGCGCCAACGACCAGTCTGGTCTTACCTATCGTAAGACCGCTGAAACTTACTGGGGATACGGGTATCCTCTCCCACAGAACGGACCCTCTCAGAACTGGAAAATTGTGTGGCCAGCGAGCGGGGAACACACATCCTCTAGGTATGTGGTAGCTCTGACGACACTTGTCAATTGTCATCTCATAGCTCACGACTCTCTAGGATTAAGCTGGCGAACGGCTCGGACTGTTTCGACGCCTGTGACCCTGGTTCCGATTGGGTTGGTGTCTTATTCATTTACCGCGAAATCGTTCATAAATATATCATATTCGCAGGTCCACTTCTACTATGAACAAAGGAACGTTGTATGTACCCCCACTCTAACGCCTTCAGGAGACGGCTAATAGCTACGCAGTCTAATGGACCGAGGCAATGTTATGTATTTGAGTTGATCCCGCCAGACCCCCCAGCCAAACACGCGCTGTGAGTCTACACTTGCACATAATTTACACTAATACTTATTATCCCTCTAGCGACATTGTGTTCTTGCAAGATTTTACTGGCAGCCAACAGCCATACATCGACTCAGCGCGCAATGAGGTTGGCCAGATTTGTTCCACCCTCCTTAATAGTGGCAACTTTGCCCCAAACGACTTGAGATTCGGTGTCATTGCTTTTCGTGACCACCCACCTCAAGATAACACCCTCATCGCCAAAACAATAGTCGATCTAACTACGAATTTAAACGCTGTGACGACGGGTTTATCCAGCTTGTCAGGTTAGTTGTTCCCCACTAATGTTGACTAGAACTGAGTTTGAGCCCATTGTGAAATTAGCGACGGGGGGAGGGGACGGCCCAGAGGCACAGACCGATTCCATGGCAGAAGCCCTGGACAATGTCAGCTGGAACAGGGATCCCAAAGCCAGCAAAGTTGCGGTGCTCATTACTGATGCACCTCCCCATGGAATCAAAGAGCCCGGCGATTACTGGCCAGATAGGTGCCCGTGTCGTAAGTCGCAGCCATAACTGCCAAAGATGATGACTAACTATTCAGCAGAGCGGGACCCCTTACGTCTAGCAGCCCGAATGCTCAGGGTTGGCATTACTTTGGTAGGCTTTTCTCTTTGGCCTTCGTTCGTAAATCTGACTTGGATGGTAGTATGTAATTGCCTGTGAGCCTACTTTAAGTCAGTCCTACCAGGTAAGCTCCTGTACTGGGTCTCACCTGTATTGTATTAATGACTTCAATTGCCAGGGCGGCCGCCATTTCTACGAAGGCCTAGTCAAAAAGACACAGTGAGCTTTCCCCGTTGCGTGACAGCGTTGTGGTAGCTTATGCTGGCCTAGTGGAAAGGTTTACAACCTTGGCGATCCCAACTCGCTGACCCAGGTCATTATTGGCTGCGCCCTGCAGGAGGCCGACAGTAATCGGCTCGTTGCTGAGCATCAGGCCAAAATTCTTGGTGAAGCCCAGAACCGGAGCTTCAATGCGGTGTCCTTCGCTCAGAAGCTGCACAGCGATCTGTCAGCTGCGAATGTTCACCATCATACCTTAACCGTCGACAGCATGGTCGAGCCAAATCAAGAAGGTGATAAGATTGTGCAAATATGGTTCGAGGCGGAGAACTTAGACGAGGCAAACGCCAAGATCACAAAGGTATTTTATTTGTGCTCAGTGGTTTTTGATTTCCTTTTGATAAGTGTGCTATTGAAGGCTGCACCTTGCCATCTCAAACACCAATACAGCTCTGGCGGCTCACCAGCTGCCGTGCTCGAGAAAAAGCCAATTAATCTCTCTCAGGTATTTCTCCTCTCTCTCGCTTCTTCACCGCTTCCTGACTGAAAGCGACTTAGGTTGAGACCGTTGTTCAAAAGTGTCTTGCGAGACAATCCTAATCTTATTGTGTGTTTGTCCGCCTGGAACGCCAACAGGATTTTAGCAAATCTGTATGAATGACTGAATTCAATAGTATAACCGCAGTTTGTTTCCACAGCGATTGGCATGGCTTTGTTATGTCGCCTTACTGGCAAAGTGCTATTTCCTTTCTTTAACATAGTAAGGTACCACAAGCACTGGTGTTCCGGTCACCACAAATACTTCACTGGAGTGTGCGCTTGTTTTTTACTTGGATCGTGCGTGTTTACACGTGATCAGATTGCAGCACGCTTCAGCGCTTCCCCCCACATGTGTGTTTGCCCTACAAATCGCGCAATTATTTCCAGGTAAGCTCAAGCTGAATTCATGTCTATGTGGACTCACATCAGCATAGCTAGGACCAAGGCTTCCATCTACAGTGAATTAACATGTCGAGCCGTCAAAACGCCGAGAGATTGGATTTCATCTTCGACCCACCTGCTGGTGGGGATATCCTGCTGCGTTCGAGAGATGGGCGTACATTCTGCGTCCATTCAGTCACTCTTGGCTTAGCTTCCTCAGTCTTTTCGGATATGTTTTCTATCGGCAAGCCTTGTGGGGAGGCTATTCAACTTGACGATGACTCGGAATCGATATCCTTAATGCTTGCTTTCATCTACCCGCCTATTATCTCGCCAAACATCAAAGACTTCGATATTATAGAGAAATGTCTAGTGATTGGTCGAAAGTACCACGTCGAAAAGATCCCACAAGCTCTTGATCGTGACTTGTCTAAACTCTCAGGGGCGAACACTGAGTTAACAATTGGCCAGTGTAGGGATCCCCTCCGTATTTTTCGTTTTGCAGCAACATATGGTCTTCGTAACTGTCAAACACTTGCTGCGAAAGCCATCACCCCAGGGGTTATTAACCTGCTCAGACCCGCTGAAATTGTGAAGGTTGCAGAGGAATGTCCCCACATGGCACACGTGATTGGGCTGGTTAGCGTGCAAGCCGTGCGCACCAAAATCTTGGCTGACGTCTTGCTCAAGTTGGGTAACGATTTCCACGATTTCCTACCAACTGCTTGGAAGCCTTTGAAGCTGGCTAGCAACAACCTCAGTCTTACCGACGACAGGGGGAGCGGACTCATGATGTGCGATCAATGTGTATCACGATCTCCCGAACTTCAGTCCGAGGGCGCGGACGAAATTTACTACTTTCCAAGTTGGGTCCATGCATGGTCGCGTGCGGCATATACCAAGCTCTGCGTAACACCTTTGGACGAGTGTGGTTATCTCTTCGAACTGTCGTTTTTCAGCTGGTTAGTTAGGGAAGAACCAGGCGTTTGCGATGAATGCGTCGACGCTGCAATTGAAGCATCTTGTGACGAGCGCGAACCATCAGGACAAGTTTATGAAAACTGGGCATCGAACATCAAAGCAATTTTGAGCCGGGAGCTTGCGCAGTTGGACGTTTTGTACTCTTTGTAGTTTCATACCAAGATTCGTGATCTTACTGTAGCAAAGCATTGTGATGGCTTTTGTCTAAATTTAATATATACCCTACTTTCTCAACAGCAGGGTAGGGTCTCCAGCTCTGGGTACACGCTGCAGAAATCAGATCACCTCCCAACGTCACTGCGTGCTTAACCGCTAGATGAAAGCCACGAAATGAGGTTAACCTTTCCTCAATACTTATTCTCTTTCCTCCTAGCGAAAATAAGATACTTGGTTTGCAAGAACAAACCACTAGACCGCACCCATGCCAAATTTAGCCTGCCAAGTTTGCAAAGGTAGCTTACGGAAATTCCTAATCATTCTCGTGGCGGGATAGCAAATAAAAGCTTATGGAAACAGTTTCCGAGATAGCAACCTGTGTCAGACGCTGGTATAACCCCCTCTGCTACTACGGCCTGAGGAGAAAAGCTGTGATACCAAATCACGAATCAGATATGGAACGTCGCGCCAGAAATCGCGATGGCTAGATCAGAGGTTAGTCAAAGCACTCTTATTTCGGGGAAGTGATACATACGGTACTAGGTCCCATCCGGATGCGCCATACTGGTTATAGTTATGATATGCACCCAGCCCAAAGTACGCCATGATAACCAAAAATAGTCTGGGATTCCAAAGACATTAGTAGTTTCTGGTGCACCGGTCAACACAAAACTTACATAAAGAAGAACCATCCCATACTAGACCCTCCAGCATCTTCATTCGATGGTGTCGATCCTCCGCCCGTCTTCGGAGGATCTCCTGTGCTCTTCGACCCACATGCCTCCACAACGTACCACTCGATTGTAGCTTGAGTGCCGTCGTATCCAGTAAGTTTAGGCGCCTGAGTCTCCTTCGTACAAAGCATCACGACCTTCAATGATTGTTTGGAGCCATCGCTTGGATAAGCTCCAGCGTTGAGTATCAGTGTAAGCCCTTTACCAGAGTCCGAAGAGAAAGGCTGGATAGTGTAATCGCTAGATGATTGCGCGAGGGGAACCACACTGACGACGCGGTCCTACGCTTTGTCAATGTGTTTAATAGATAACGATATACCGGTATTGGGTTGGCGAACATACCTGCTCTCCTTCCTTCTTGTTCGTAGTCGTGAGACAAGCCCGCGTGCCCTGCCCACACTAAAGAAATACGTTGAACTACTAAATAGCAGCTTGCGCAATTATCCACGCACTTGATCTACATCCTTCACTCCGTCTTGATGCTTTAAATCGCCACAAATGTTGAACCTCAGTGAGTCGTGCATCGTGGTCGGCGGAAGTGCTCGATCTCGTTCGGCAGTCCTCTCATCGTTGCCCAGGAGACCCAGGTCATAGTGCACCCCTGATATGTCCATCTTGCACCCAAATGGGCCGCTATCGGCGAGAGAGCTCACAGCATAGAATAAGAACAACAAGATGTGTCGTTTCCCGGGTAAGATCATGGTGGCGAAATGGACCCGCCCGTCCGGCTGACGTCAGCACTGTAAACGCCAACGCTCCCGTACGCGCTCTCGGTCGACCAACACCAGACCAGCACGCATTATTATGCGCTAGTCTCCTACGTACATTCCGACTCTGGAGCTTGACCGATTCAATAAACAGCCAACCCTGGAACTGTCCCTCTTAGAATATAAGTCTAATAAGCAGGCGCTGGCTTTATATAATGAATTCAGCCTTTGGAGACTAGCTACATGTTATATTGCTCTAGTAACTATGACTCTAGTTGGACCCCTAAGCGCTTCCCACCTGGGAGATACTTCCTCCAGCACTGATACCCGAGACTCCCGGTCCTAGTTTTGCCATGTTAAATTATAGCTAGGAGGTATACTACAAGTCGCTTACCAGGCGCGGTGTATCCATCAGCATTGCGAGTATAGATGTCGTAAACAATCCCGGGAGTTGAGTACGTGTACGCCTGTGAATGCAGCCAATAAGTACTCCTTCTAGCCCCGACTTTTTGAACCTACTCCGGGGAAGGCAACGCCTGACGGGAGAGCAGATCCACTAGATGTCACAGCAATCTGTACACAGCCTATACCGGTGTTTAACTCTAAGCTTGACGTATTGAGATAGTCTGCTACTTACTCATATAATGCTGAGCACCTCGAGCAGAGTTGGATTGATAAGAAACATTGGCTTCGTGCAAGGCTGATAAAATCAAGCCCTTTGCGTTAATTGCCGGTAGGTACGAGAATTAATAGAGGACCTACCAATGATCTCCGCACGAAGCAGGTATTGACCGGCAGCGATGTTTGGTATTCTCACAGAATGTTGGCCGTGCGAGGAGATGAGCTTGTCAACACCCCAGGTGCTCCCACTTCCCTTGTCAGAGAATATCTTGACCCATACGTTCCCATTACTACCGATTAATAAGACACATTTATTAATCGATACTAGCCAAACGCCTGGGCCTGCACAACTTACCCGTTAGAAGACGCCGGAGCGATGTATACTTGTACAGGGCCCTTGTGTGACTTGTCGATTATGTCGTCGTTGCGACCATTGTGGTACCCTTCAGTGAGGATAAGTTATCCTTCTCTTTTCTGGCTATAGTGCACCCACATTCAAATGTCAAACTGTCACCGGACTTGACCGACAAATATCTTCCTACTCCTCTGTTATTCACGTTGCCTGTAGAAGACGAAATTGGGTAGGTGAAGGTTGAAAAATAGCCCTACAAACGAAACTTACATGCCATTGCCGATGAGTTTATATCCTTTACCGGATTGTTGTTTGGTGGTGAGCGAATGTAGTTATTCCGGCCATCGCCCCTTGAGGCCACTGAGTATACTCAAGCATACAGGACAGTCAAAACTTACTGGAATACACCGTTAAGCCACACGCCGTAGACTGTCGTGTGAGCAGAGACGAAAGCAGCGCTCAAGAGCGAGACAGCGAGTACGGAGAACTTCATACTTGAACTATGAGTTGTGAGGTCTCACGAAAGCCAACTTGCTGCCATTTATACGGTATTGGGGTGACAACGGTGGTAGGCTTGGCTATCGGCAACGGAGCTCGGTCGGTCGGCCAAGACCCGACTTATTGCCTAGTTTTGTATGTACGGAAGTGGTTGCACACGATGTGACTATCCAGCTGACAGGTTATCCCAGTCAAATTAGAGGATGATTGAATCCAGGGTCCAGATTTCGTCAACGCCCTCAATCAGAAATCGAATTAACCGAGGACGCCAAGACATCTAGCGAAGAGTACCGACGCTCTGTCGGGTAGTACTACTAAGAAGCTAAGGCTAAAATCCCGTCACCTGTGCAGTTATGCCAGGTAACCCTGACGCATATAGGTACCGAAATTGATGATAAGAAGCACCGCAAAAATGCCGCCGGCGCATCGTCGGTGCTATATGGGCAAATGTCTGAGCGAGCACACATGGTGAGACGGAAAAGGTAGAATAAATAAAAACAAATCAAACTTCTCGTGCACACCATAAACCGGATATCTAAGTTTGAGAGCTCCCGACTTATTGCGAATTCGGAAATGGTTTGCGGTTGATTGGCTCCACTTCCGAAAAGTGGAAAACAGAGCGCGAGTAAATGCCGTGTATCCCGGCAACGGGGGACGCAATCAAGACGAAATGTACATACGCAGAGCGGCGTGAAAATGGCGCATACAACGGTATCAATTACTTTAGAAAACAACGATATCTAAATTCGAGCCACACGAACCGTAAACCGCATGTATCTCGACAAAACGCGCGGCTATAAGCGCAGAACTGGGTCATAGAAAGGTTATAATCTGTATCTACTTACTAGCAAAAAAACAGCAAGAAGTGAGCGGATTATGAGGGGGTTGGGAGTTCAACGAGCGTGTGCCGTTAGGTGGAGCAAGTGGGATGGTTCATTCGTAGCCGCATCCCTGCTCTTTAAGACGGGATATTTTACTCTATGACAATCTACTGTCTAAGTGTGTGCCAGACGGTTTCTTCGCATCTGTACACTGTGGGAAGCCTGGGTACTTAGATTTCGTGACTAGGTACTAAAGTGTCACAGGAAGTGCTGGTGACACTTAGGCTTAAGTACCACTAGTTTGACACCTCAAACCCTTAATTTCAAACTCAACCCAAATCGCGAACCAGCCAGCCAATTTCGTTCTCCTGTGCGCCAAAGCACCTAAATGCTGGAAAATACCCCCGGGGGTTGAAGCGCCAAGTAGTCCGGTAATGCCGCGCAGGTCACACACACTACTCAGTACACACCAGATACCACATGTAAGAGCGGGGGAAAGGGTGCAGCGGGAGCGATTCTGGTGTGGGTGGCTGTGTTTATGTTTGTCCAAGCACTGGATCTAGGTGTGCTCGGCGCTCCTGGTGACATATAAGTGAGTTTGTTTGCTAGTCTGAAACATATAAGAAACGTCACTTCAGACAGGTGATTGACACGCTAATTTGAAGGGGCTGTCACACCAAGAGAAAGCAACTGTCGCACCGCCATTTAGTACCTAGAATTCTTCTAGTGTGTAGCCGCGCGTTTTGTCGAGATACATGCGGTGTACAGTTCGCGTGGCTCGAATTTAGATATCGTTGTTTTCTAAAGTAATTGATACCGTTGTACGCGCCATTTTCACGCGATTCTATATGCGTATCTTTCGTCTCGATCGCGTCCCCCGTTGCCGGGATACACGGCATTTACTCGCGCTCTGTTTTCCACTTTCGGAAGTGGAGCCGATCAACCACAAACCATTTCCGAATTCGCAATAGTAGTTATAACGGTTTACCTCCAGTATATGCTGCAGTATCGCAGACCTCTCATGAATTAATGCATATAAATATATGCATATCGCAATCTCATGGCCGCCTTGTGACCGGCTTCCGCACCGGAGCTACTACCATGGCTACTGATAGCGTGTCGCTGATGTGATAACTTCTCTATTGTCCCGAATGGTGCAGAGATATCAGCCTTAGAAAGACGTAAGGGTCTTATCAGCGAGTTCAGCACTTCGCATGTCCGCTTTCAGGCCAGAACGGGGCGTTGGCAGCCTCAGATAGTCCGCTTTATGCAATAAGTATTCCACCTTGAAATGTGAATATCCGGAGTTCCTCAACGGAGATGACTCACATCCGGCTTCTGATGAAGCCATGTAAGCCTCGAACTCATCTTGTCGGTTCCGGGTCATTTCCACCGGCTTGCTTGATGAACGGGTAGATAAATCCATATAGTATCCTGGTATCAGCTTCAGCCACAGTTGATAGCCAGTCGTGGCTCTAACACGTTATCTGTTCTGATCAATTCCTTCTGGAATTCAGGCTCAGCCACCGTTGCACAGCCACCACACGATAACCCCGGTAAATACATGCACAGAAGTGTTGGTTCTGTGCCTTTCCTTCGTCGCCAGCACCTCAATAGCCCCTTTTTCTCACACGCGTTGACTGGCTTCATGCTTTAAACACAAAGCAATCCTCTTTGCAAAGTTTCAATAGCTAAACTTGTGCTCTTGAAGATAAAATCCGGATATTCAAGCAAAAAAATCGTATGGAATATCTACTCGTAGGAGGGCCACGCAGATAGCTCCGTACAGCCTACAGTCTCATTAAAGACGGTGTCTAAGCATTTCCGACTTGGGAGATGCTTCCCCCAGCGCCGATACCCGAAACGGCCGGCCCTAGTTTGTTTGTGTTGTAGTTGCA
>WSTH01001668.1:0-11362 GCA_019616345.1 Ceratobasidium sp. 395
GCATCGAACGAGTGCTTTGCCTTGTCCTCAGGTCCATTTTCAAGCACTCTATCCACTCACACACAGCGGGTGCTATTTCACACTTCATTTACGGCCTCTGGACTATCTAACGGCGCGATTCCGTTCCCCTAGCGTAGCTCTACATTTTGAGCCATTCAGCTTATCTCTCCGATCTTATTTGAGCTGTTTACAAAGCTTTTCGTGCAGCTGACTGTTTTTTTTTCGCCACATGCCGGCCACTTTTTTGCATCCGATTCACCAACTTCGGCAGTGTCTGAGCCATATTGTGCTCATATCTCACTCAAAATTCTTGATACGTAGCTCGTTCGAATCGCGCAGCCGACGCGCATCCAGCGGTGGACTTATCTCTTGGAATGGGGGAGCTCGGACGACCCATGTTCGACTGGACGCGCTTAATTTGTATGTGATCTGATGCGCCTTTGCGCTGCGATTCTAACGGTACACTTTATTTGCTTCTAGCTGGAGAACTGGGGGTTGTACAGCTGATTTAGGTGTCGATATAATTTTTTTTTTCTCGGGAGCGCTCGTAAGCGCCGACCCGAAACCGTTTTGCAAATCGCAATAACTTCTGTGACCGGATCCCTTTGCTCACCATACACTTCTGACAGTACCCACATAGTCGTGCCAGCCCTATGAGCACCTTATGACTTGAACGTCGGCTAGCGATGCCGATGGCCGAGATCTATTTCCGCCTATCAGAAAAACACCCCGAATAATGGAGTGCGGGGCGGACTTCCTTTTAGGCTACCTGACACGGAAACCCGCTAGAGCCGGAGACACAATGTATCCTCTGAGCATCCAAACCACAGGAGCCTTTCAATGCCGCGAAACTTGCGCATATGATACTACAAATAGCGTGTGTCGTCCAATAACTTGATACACCTATATTGGCGTCCGAACAAGGCGCCGTACTATGAGATCAGTCGCAGCGCAAGACAAGGGTCAGGCTAGCCGTAGATATTGGTTTTTTTATCCTACAGCTCGAAGTTTTTCCAGTATATGTCGAACGGAATATTGTGCATTCCTACCCGGCTAGGGACGCCCAGATCCTTGATGCACGTGGCCCCACTAGTGCACTAGATACCCCTGGAGGTGCAAAGCACAAAACGACCCATTGGCCCACTTGCGCGTTCAATGTGGAACAAAATCAGCCCGCTCCAGAATAGTCTGGCTGAGAAGCCTGTGTCGACGAGCGCTGAGCTGTCACCAGGACCTTACTCCGAGCTTCTCAGGCACGGAAGCAATCTTATCATAAGCGTTATGTACTTGCTGGAATGCTATGCCAAATACCGGAGGCTAGCCATCCGACCTCGGGGATCATCTATTGATCGCTTCTTCGGCCATCCACACGAAAAAAAATTCCGATATGCTGGATGATCCCTGACTTAGGCGAAACCTAGGACACAAGGATTTGTCGTTTTCATTGTGGAATACGGCTGAGATATGCTTCTTATTTGTAAAGCCAACCCAATATGGTATGTTTTGTTGGAAGAACTGGATATTATTTCGCTTGCCTTTGAGTATCACAGCCATGCGGCTGTATTCAAATGTTCGTTGGCATGATATATCAGTGGGAGTACGAGGTCCCAGAATGAATTCTTTCGCCGGGATTGAAGCTAGTTACTGTGTCGCGCCTACACCCGACTCTCTGCGCTATGGGTAGCACTTTGTCTAATTCGAAGCATTCCGGAGCTGTTGTAGCCAAGAGCAGTGTGGAATGCCGGGTCGAAACAACTTCGTTCGATGATGTCGCCTCAAGTGTTTGGTTCTCCTCCCCTCCTATCAAAGAATCGACCTTACGACGTCTGAAATCGGTTCAACTGGTTACTGTAGGACACTTTGAGGATACAGCTAGTCCAGAGGGCTCAAAGAAGAGCTGGTTCGAGCTAGCAGTCTGTAGACCCTCAAAACATCCTCAGCCTCGCGCAAATCTTGCTACCAACACCGAACTTGCATGGCGTAGTCATGATAACTCATCGTTATTGGTCGGCAGCCGCTGCGAAGGACAGGTTTTCACGCGCTCTCACGCTCTGTTGAAGGAGCTTGAGACCGGGGATACGATTGCGGTCAGACTATGCGTTCAACATGGTCCAGGAGTGAGCCGAGGTACCAAGGGTCAGGTTATCTTTGTCACAGAAGATGATGGTAAGTAGTTTGATGACATTAATTGTTGCTTCCTCAAAAACCAAATGCTATGAGTAGATACGCCAGAAATCGAGCCGGCGGCCTCTGAACTCTATCCCTTCTCTTCCACTGGCCCATTAGCGGTGCAAGCCACAGATCATTATGTATCGGTCAAACTCTGGTTTTCGACTCCACCCCTTGACCAGGAGTGTATTTCCAGCATATCGGAAATACAACTTTTCACGAGATCAAGGGACCAGGGGTGGGTTTCCGACCCAGATTCAAATAGCTATAGCTGGTTCGAGCTGGTAATATTGGCCGAGTCCAAGGATCAGCTACCGGTGTTGAGGGACGGCCATTACCTGGCGTGGCGAAGCCACCATAATCCTGTAGCTTCAACCGATCTTATTACTCGAGAGGGGAAAATCTTTGGGAGGAGCGACGAAATCTGTGGGTTGTTGCGCCCCGGTGATTGTTTAGGTGTGCGAGCGGCTTCACAATTTGGCGCTTGGGCCAACTATGCACACGAAGGACGATTAGAAATCCGCTTCTCATCTCCCCGTGAGTGTTTATTTCCATTGTCAATGAGAGCTAGCTTGCTCAAATACCCTAAGTCTTCCGAAGGAAAGGCTTAACCAGAATGAGAAATATTGTTTCTGAGGAGGACTTTCTCAGTTTAGTCAAATATTGAGTCGTCAATATGATCCTATACACTTGCCGGTCTCCGTTTCTGCGCAAATCCATTTTTAGTTCTATATCGTCTCGTTTACTTCTATGCTTGGTGTTAATACATAGCCCCGTCTTCAATCGACAAAAGATTGCTGATCGTAAAACAGCCCCTTATTTGGCGAACCCCACGTCACTTGCGGTAACAACATAGCGGAGGCGCATATAGCTTGTGTGGACTATTATCTCCAGAAGAACGAGCAGAAATTCTAAGTCACGAGCGGGTAGAAGGGTGAATAAATGCTTAGTAGCTGTGTTGTATGGTCCCACGGATGTCATACATAGACGTGCCATGCCGACGAGCTTAGGGTAAGATTAGATGGCGTAGGAGGCAGATCCATACTTTCCACCCCTTCAAAACTCGACAGTACCATGCAAGAAACAGGCCTGCGCCGTCCTCCACCTCTCTTCGCATCAGTTTGAACTTTGGTTTAGACACTTCAAATCTTGTCTACTTGCAGAGGTGAGTGACAGAACGAAAAGAATGCGGTACATGTTCACGTAGTCGGAAGCCAAATTCAAAGCAACTTTCGCTCTGAAAACGTGAAGTATTCAAATTAAACTCCTAAAGTGAGGCTGAGCACGGGAAAGCTGGGTCGTCGTGGGCGGATCCTTGGAGGATCAAATCAAGCGTTGAGCGGATGAACCTCCGCGTCGTTTGCGGTGGGTTTGCGGCGAGTAAGCTCGCTGCATGAAAAGCTAGCTTGACTTGTATACAAGACATACACTCATGCCTTTGTAATCCACACATATCGCGCCATTATCGTGCTTTATATAAACACGCATAGTTTTAGCCCTATTTAATCCACTTTATTCAAACATCACTCGTCCTGCAAGATAGCAACTTACAAGCGAGAAAAAAAAACAAGACAAGGTCATTTGAAGATGCAAACGTTTATGCACGAAAGTATGATCCAAACGTGGAACCTCGAACACAGCAAGCTGTGGATACATAAAAACAGGAGACAAAACGTGCTGGGCGTGTCCGATCCAACACTCCACCGGAGGAAAAGAAATCATAAAATGGGAGGATACATAGGAAGGAAGAAAACAAATGGATCCAACAGACCGCTAGACTCGGGACCGACAGCATTCATAAGGATCCCAAAGATCAAGGATCGGAACAACAATCCAGGCGCCGGACAACGGATTTAGCACCCTAGGGTTACCACAAATCACAAGCTGGGCGGCCTCCTGACAGCGTCGCTCGTGTTCCTGACCCGGACTTCGATATGATGCAACCCAAGCTTGGTCTTCAGTCGGAAAGAGTACAAAAACTGACGCAACGAGTGCGTACATGACGGTCTACACGTAGATGGATTGGATAATCGGAAAAACCGAGTGGGCGTGGGGAAGAGAGATACGTACAATTAGGGTTCGTGCTCCTTATGCTCCTCATTCGACTTGACCTCCTCGGTAGCGAGCGTTGCCCGAACACACGCTAGCACAAGAGCAGTACGCAACCAGAGTCAACCCTTCTTCGTCGCGGTCGTATTATCGACGATAGGAGATGCGGGCGGAGTGGTATGCACTTGATGAGGCGGACTAACGTACCCGACCCCGGGGACGTATCGCAAATCGACGAGCGTGAGCGGAATCTGTTGACTTTCTTTGCCTTTAGGCGAGAGGAGATGTTGCGTTTAGCGGAATCACGCTGGACCTAGACGGCTCGTTGGAAGATGTAAGGTAAAGGGAAAGCCAAGCAGGGTTGAGGATGGGGTTGAAGGCGACGAGACGAACGAATTAGCCTCGCTCAACGACTCAAAGCCGACGTAACCGACGAGACCCCAAACCACACCATATCCCAAGTCCGATGCCAACATACCACAGACCACAAATAGGCGCCTTAAGAGGGGGACGACGAGATGGCAGCGTCCGCAACGGCGAAAACATGCGGGCGTGTTCAAAAGATTCAGGTATGCCGGGTGACCGATCCCTGGCCAGAAGACGCGATGGATCTCAAAGCGAAGCGAATATCTGGAATAAACCCACAAGAGAACACAGTAGTTGAGACAGGAAGGAGACCGACGACTTAGTTCAATGCGTTGAACAACCAAATAATAGCAGTATGCTTATACCGGCGTGGTCGACCAGGACGTGGGCGGAAATATGAGGTGTTATTATCGAGTTTGCTAACTTATAGATGGTTTTAATGCGGGCTTGGCTCGGAAAAGAGAGTCGGGTGGAACCGAAGTGATGGGTGGCGGTGGAGTTCAGTTTGGCAGTGGGTGAGACAATCACGTGACCTAAACCACAGACACTAACTCGACCACATCCATCAAACACAACACGCTATAACTTGACATCTATCTTCTTGCTGAACTGAAATCATGAACAGTGATGAGAAACGAAGTCTCAAGCACGACTTGGAACGGGGTCTCAAACGAATCAAAGTTCTCTCGGGCTCATCTGGTCACGCTGGAACGTCAACTCAGCAAGCAAATAGTCCATTTATCCCTAAAACTAGCCTGCAGACTAGGTCGGAGTACTCGGAACCCTCATTTTTGCCACCTGCCGCGCCACTACCAAACGCAGAGCCATATGATAATACGCCACGGGACCCACTACCGGCGCCTATTTTACATGTACCACCAACCGTCAAACAAAGTGCCAAACGTGAACGTTGGGCCGACCTCAGGGCGCTCGCCAACATATTTGGCAAGGGGCTGAATAATTTTGGCCCACTGAAACAAGCCGTGGATGGGATCGTAGCGGGTATCGAGATCTTCGAGGTAGGCACAAGTCAGAGCAGATACGCTCCACGTTGACCGACAGCACGGCAAGGTGGCAGCACAGAATCGTGCGGACTACGAAACCCTTAGAAACGACCTCAACGGGCTATTCCACGACCTCACCGAGTTCTTCGAAGGATCGACTCCACCTGTAATGGCGCCAAGTATCATCAACCTCGCACAGTGAGCCCTTTTAACGCGCGTCCAGTGTTTGCTCTAACCATACGAGAAAGAGGAATCCACCGAGAGCTCGAGGCTGTTCGGCTGAAACTGGCAGGGACTAGGATTGGAACACACCCCACAGGCGTCGACGAAGTACTAGAGCACTACCGCCGTATTGAGTCTCTGCTCCAACGCATACTGGTGAGTGGCAAAGCCATTGAGCCGCTGACGTAGTACTCATTCGAACGTAGATGAACGTGAATCTCAAGACTTGGCGAACTGTCAACGAGCAAGCAACGGTGCGCTACGAGTTGAACCTCGGATAGCTCAGGCTAACTATACGGCGCCGCTAACAGGAGAATCGGCTCAAATCACTCCCTAACTCGCCCGCTGCAAAATACAAGTCTGCGGAGTCATCTAGTCTCCGGAGTGGATGTACCAAAGACACTCGTCTCGACGTCCTAGAAGATTTGTACGAATGGGCTTGCGGTGGTGAGGGTCAAAAGATATACTGGCTGAACGGCATGGCGGGTACTGGCAAGACCACGATCGCATATAGCCTGTGTGAACGGCTGAAGACCTCGGAGAAACTGGCTGCAAGCTTCTTCTGCGCTCGACAACTACCGACATGCCGCAACGCTAACTGGATCATACCTACGATATCATATCAGTTGTCACGGTTTTCCTATCCGTTCCGATCTGTCTTGTCACAAGCGCTGGAGAAAGACCCGGATGCCCATGACCAGCCGCTGGCTGATCAATTTAAGGCGTTGATTGCTGAAACCATCGTTCGAGTGAAAGACACTCTGCCTGCCGACCTCGTGGTTGTGATAGACGCCTTAGACGAGTGTGACGATAGCGACAGCGTGGATCGGATATTGAACACTCTACTCTCGCACGCGAAGGACCTCCCGGTCAAGTTCTTTGTCGCAAGTCGTCCGGACCCAAAGATACTCGACCGTATGCGCAGCCAACACGGAAAAGACCTGTCTACCGAGCTGCGCTTGCATGAGCTCGGCCGTTCGATCGTCCAACAGGATATAAGGCGCTATCTAACGGCTAGACTTAGTCGACCACGCATGAGTCTCTCGGCAGGCGATCTCGACACGCTCGTAGAGCGATCGGGCGTGCTGTTCATCTATGCTTCTACTGTTGTTCGATACATCGGACACGACAACTTCTCCAGAGCCGGCAACCGACTCAAGCAGATCTTGACACTGACTAAGGGCTCATCGAGCGACAGCGAGAAGGATATAAACCTGCTGTACAGCGCCATACTCGCAGCGGCATTTGGCGACTCCAACCTGACGAGTCAAGATCTGAAAGAGATGAAGCTTGTACTCGATACCGTGGTCTGCGCTCTCGAGCCACTATCGATAGACGTCATGGCTGGCTTACTAGGACTAGACGCCGAGTCAGTTCGGGCAGCACTGCGTCCTCTGTTCTCGGTGCTGCATGTATTGGATGCGACCCAGATCGTCACCACATTACACGAGTTGTTTCCCGACTACCTACTCAACAAAAACCGGTCAGGAGCATTTTACTGCGATGTAAAGAAACACAACACGCAGATGGCGCAGCTATGCTTCGAGCAGATGAAAGTACCGAACCCGCCGTTTAACATCTGCAACCTCGAGTCCTCGTACGTACCCGACGAGAAAGTGCCCGACCTACCCGCTAGAGTCGAGAAGGCTATATCCGAGCGGCTCCTATACGCTTGTCGCTACTGGGTGGCCCACTGTATGTCGGCAGAGGTATCCCAGGACCTGGTCAGTATGCTGCGTGAGTTTGCGTCGGAGCGGTTTCTACTCTGGATGGAGGTGATGAGCCTTAGTGGGATAATCAATGAAGGCGCCAGTAGACTTAGGGAAGCGCAGAAGTGGTCCAAGGTATGTCCTTGATCCGAGGAAGCTGCCGGAAGACTCACAAGTAGCGTAGGATACAGCCAGGCTAGACGAAGGTGTCAAAGATTTTCTACTAGACATGTCACAGTTTGCGCATTCATTTGCATCAACTGTAGCTGGGCATACCCCCCATATCTACGTGTCAACCTTGACATTTTGGCCGGATCATAGCCCCATCTCAGACCACTACGGCAAACGGCGGGCACGTCTGATAACAAAACGGAGTACCGCAATGAGCCTGATAAAGTCCGCCCCTTCTCGTTATTCCAAGAACAGTGGATTCTGCGCACTGTACTCACCAGACAGCGCGTACGTTGTATCTGGCGGTTTCGACGAGACCATCCAGTTTTGGAATGCACGCACTGGCCAGTTAGTCGAACATCCATCAAAGGGAGATACCGGCCCTGCCCACTCGGTTGCATACTCTCCAGATGTTGCATGCATTGTGTTTAAATATGATTACATCCCACGTATCTGGGAGGTATATAGTGGTCAGCCAGTAGGACAGCCGTTGGAGGGGCATACCGATTCTGTCATCCAATCCGTGGCGTACTCACCGGATGGCGCATACGTCGTATCTAGCTCTGATGGCGGCACCATACATATCCGGGACGCACATACCGGCGAGCCAGTGGGCCAGCCATTGGAGGGACATACCAGTCTTGTTCAATCCGTGGTATATTCACCAGATGGCGCATACATCGTATCTGGCTCTCAGGACAGCACCATACGTATCTGGGACGCGCACACGCACCAACCAGCGGGACAGTCAATGAAGGGACACACCAAGCCTGTCACATCTGTGGCGTACTCACCGGATGGCGCATATATTGTATCTGGCTCTTCTGACCGGACCATACGTATCTGGAACGCACACACGCATCAACCAGTGGGACAGCCAATGATGGGACATATCGATCATATCGAATCTGTGGCGTACTCACCAGATAGCGCGTATATTGTATCCGGCTCCAATGATGGCAACATACGTATCTGGGACGCATACACTGGTCAGCCAGCAGGTCAGCCGCTGAAGGGACACGCCGGCCCAGTCGACTCTGTTGCGTACTCACCAGATGGCGCATTTATCGTCTCTGGCTACAGAAACAAAACCGTTCGCATCTGGAGTGTCAAATTGGCCTTGCCAACGGGCAATGTTTCAGATATTGATGACCACCGGCCCCTGCTTGTAAATTCCCTGCCTGCCGTTTCTGAGCTACATGGCATACTGTGCAACCTAGGCTGCCGGATCGATTGTCCCCACATCGCCTGGAACTTGGATAAGTATGGTGGTTGGATATTTTCTAATAGCGATAAGCTCATATGGGTTCCCCCTAAGCTTCGAGAGGTTCTTCTCTTTCCCAAAAATACTGCTTTAATGTCCACACGAGGCTTTTTGCAGCTTGATCTTGACCGGAACAAGCTCGGGAAACACTGGCATGAGTATTTCCAGCCCGGGCGGCTATCAGACTGACAAGTCGAGATCTAGCCTTCAATTACCATAACCCAATGTAACTCGCGAGTCATTCTTCTACGTCTACATTGAATGCATCTATCTGTCGAACGTCGATTATTTATCACAACTGGTTACGAATCAAACCTGCCGATGCTCTGACTTCCCATAACTTCCTAACTGATCTTTTGTTCACGGGACTCGGTAGATGCAACTTGATTACGAGCGGCAGGTTTGCATTGAGTCAGCAATGCGCATCACTTCCGCAGTCGTACGTTCATCCAATAAGCCAGCGCATATCTTAGCCAAGAAGCCCCCCAACAGTCGTGGCGGAGGAGGGGACAACTACTTGTTAGAAGCAGAGAGTACAGTTCAATGCATGATGAGAAAGAGGTACGTAGGGCGTGGGCTGATTAAAGTGAGTAGACATTCACTATCTCATTTCCCGGGCCCTACGTTTGTTTAGCAGAACGGCTTGTGCCACCAACTAACAAACCACGGGACAGCTCTAGCTCTCGCTCAGAGTCAAACGACTGTTTATTCGACATCAGTCTCACATAAAAGGACGCGATACTAGACCGACTAAACTCGGGAGCCTGACCGATTCCGATGCCAAAGTCAAAGGAGACGCGTTGCACATCCCGTCTAATCAAGGACCAACGATTGTACGCGGTGTCAAGGTCGTAGGTATCCGTGAGACCTTATTGTAGATGTTCTGAGAGTGATAGGTGAAATGACAAGGGAAGATATACATTGTAGCTAGTTACGGCGGATAGAACGCAGCTACCGAGCCCAGAGGTGATTTGACATCGGCAAAACGTCAGAAGGCGATAACAATTTGCAAAGTCGTCAGAGAAAAACGGTTTCGAAACCTAGCCTAACCGAACTAGCAAGGTTTGAATTAGGGAAGAACCGTCTAATTTAGCTCGAATTAGGGCCACCCACACTAGGAAGCAGCTTATTCTCTCTGTCAAAACGAAAACCGAAGGTTTTAGCTGGTAGACCCCTAATTCGACAGGTTTTAGAGCGGAAACCACTAAAGGGAGCGAAATTAGCGGGTCCAGCTAGACTCCTTCCCAGCCGCCCGAGCACGTGAACGTCAGGGAAAATACAGGGTTCTTTTCACTCAAGACTTCGTGCTCGGACGACTGGCACCAAAGTCATGTTTATTTGTGTTTACCCAGGGTACGGCCCTGTGCTGACGCAGAGTTTGTGCGTTCACGCGTCACCTCGAGGTCACTTCGTCCCTCTCCACGTGACTCGCCAGTCATTTCCTCAGTCACTCCTTCTTCCATGTACTTCGTAATCTTATTATAATTATCTATATTATGCCTATACCTTGGCCCAAGCAGTCCTTGGCCCTAGATGCTATCCAGTCTTGTGCAGAGCTAGTTTTTGGGGTTGTTCCTTGCCGTTTCCAAGCTCAGACATGCCAACTGCAACTCAAACGCACACACACTATCTTAATCTCACCAACTGGCTCCGGCAAGTCAATTACATTCCTCTTACCGTTCCTATGGCAAGAGGAGGGTATTTGTGTTCTTATACACTGGGCCACAAATCAAATGGGACACGTGACCCGTCTGCAGCAAAGCAGACGCGACGGGCGACGGAGAGAGACTACGACTTTTGTACATTAATAGAGCTTGAAGCTGTCTACTTGAGAGACGTGCAAAAAAAAATTCAGCAAAATCCGTCAACTCTACCGTGAGATACCATTCGGGTACTGCCAGGGCTGTCCCATTTGTTTTGCCAATAGACAGTAAGCCCGGTAGATATGAGCTTAATCGCCCATTTCTTGGGCGATTTTGCTGAAATAAAGTGCGCAAAACGTCTTAGAACTATACTTAGAGTACATTCGCTGCATATGAGCCCAATTGGGCGACTCACCATGGGGCTATGAGCCAATATAGATGCCAAGGCTACACCCTGCCCATCGCATATTTTACAGCATTTTGAGTAATCTGGCTACAGGATATGATGTGGATAGAGCTCATTGAGCTCTACAGTGTCTGTAAATGCACTTGAGAGCAATAACGCGGCGCATATAGTGAGGTAAATCCAGATAAGGTAGTTCTGAGCAGAATCTGAGGAATGCAGATGGGCTGCTGTGAGCGCAGGAGCACGGCTCTGACAGCGCTACTAGTACGAAGCATGCGAAAGGCATAGAAGAGCACATGTGCAAAGTTATAGACCGATCCGCTCAGTGCATCCAAAGTTATGGACCATACACTGCAAAA
>WSTH01001669.1:0-11352 GCA_019616345.1 Ceratobasidium sp. 395
GCCGAGTATCAGTGGTACGATAAACTATTCTGTCTAGTTCTGATTTAGACCTGATCATAACGCATATAGGGATCGTCGCAAACTCACTTTTTATTACATCGCGGATCGCCGAATCGACTTTCGTGAGCTTGTGCGCGAGCTGTTCCGGTGCGTTTCCGTTTAGTTAATCCTTGATCTGGGAAGCCCGGCTACGCCAATTAAGCCTGGGCAGAGTCTATTCCCTAAGCCAAGGCAACTTACTGACCGCCACCTTATCTTGTTTTTGTAGATTGTACAAGACGCGTATCTGGATGTCGTGCCTCCAAGGTCCGACCGGGTCGGAACCTGTTTCGTAACGAGCGCTGTGTTGGAGTCGATGATTTCTTGTTCTTTGCTTGGTGCTTCAAGACTTTAGCACTCAAAAATTCCAACTGCCCCCAAACGATTTTGAATGATTTACATACCTTGTACCAACAATCCCTTGAGTTTCTTTTCTTTCCTCCTCGCTGTGCATTTATCCCCTCCTTGCGATCTCTCTCAAGTTGTTTCGGTCATCTTGGTCAACCCGTGGCGCCCGTTTCTCCCTGTTCATTGTTCATAGCCAAGTGCTTTCGTTTCCTCCTTTTTTTTTTCTTCATGGCTAAATGCTGTTGTTTCCGCCTATGAAGGATGTACGAAATGTGTTGTTACATGTACTTTTAGCGTTGTGATGCTGTTCTTTTTGGGAGCACAATTTGCTGCTTGATCTTGAATGTTAAAAATTAGGTTTCTTGTTCACTTACACTTCGGCGGGAGATCTCTAGAGATATTATATCCACTTATGATCTAGTTGTAGATGTTAATATAAGGACCAGGAACTTATAGGTACCTTTAATTAATTGCATTTGATCCTGCTTCTTCGCAGGTGCAAATCCGCATTTATTTGATTTATCCTAAGTGGATTATCTCTTCTGATGGCGGATGATGTCTCACTAGGAATACCTACTCTTACAAAAACAAATAAATATACTTCCGAGGGTGCAGAGGGTATTCTCAAGTAAGCTCCGCGCGAGTTCGGACTCCGGAGCATCCGTAACGGGCCTAAAGCGCCGATCTTGGAGCAGTTCAGCCACCATGCTACGTGTATCTCTGTCAAGCTCCTGCAAATCGCTCGCCACTGTAGCAACCACAAAGGTCTCGATAAGCTGCTAGAGGTGTTTCGTTAATGCTAGGAAGCCCTTGTTTATCCCTAGATCCTCGGCCTGGCGTATTAAATCCTCAGCCTCTGGTATCTGCGTCCTCTTTGTCCTCGTCGCAACAAGACTGGTGTTAAACTTGTATTCTGCTAGAGGGGTGGTTTCTTCGGTATTATGGCTCCTTTCCCCTCCTCATTCTTTGCGGAATGCGGTACTTGGGCTGAAATACTCTGATACGGTCACTGACGAAATACGACTACTTTCACTAGTTATATTCGGAAGGTCTGATGGTTGAATGGGTTCTTAGAGGCTGGAGGTGGTCTACCAGGGCTGCAGTATCTTGTAAAACGTGTTGGCTCGGGTGCTGTTGAGGCTGTTGTCGTTGGATGACTACTTTTTTTGCTGTACCGAGCTTGGATAGAGAAATCGCTTTCCAGGTAACACAGGTGTACTTGGAGATTTGGCATCTACGACCTGTGAATTTTCTGACATTTGTCACTCAGCTGTGTGGTAGTCAACGACTTTATAATATCCTAGGCTACAACTCTACGCGAAGACTAGGGGGGGCTCTTGACTGTGTCCGTAACAAGCTCTTTGGGATTCCGGTCGAGCATATTCCGGGTAGTAATTTGCTAAACGTCCGTGTTTCTTCTCGCTATGTGCTCGTCACTACTACCTATGCTTGACCGGCAACTTCGGGTTAGATTTCGTAAGCCTGGGCTTCCCGCGCGGAACACGCGTCACTGATGCTACTCGGGTCGCTGTCTCTTATCTGGTGAATACTCTAGGATCTGCATGTCCGTTTTTCACTCTGGGTAGGAACGTTCCTGACTCCATCATCCCGCTAACGGACTGAAACCGGCTGAATCGCTCTGTGCTGCGTGGGTCTCCTACAATTAGCAAATTCCGGTGGCTAACCCAGTTGTTTCATCGTCAGTCAACCGGACAATAAGTTTGTTTACAGGTGAAATATGCGAAATGAGCACATCAACCACAAGGAGCTTGTGGTCACGCTGAACTATGGGGGGCATTCTAGCGCCTGCCCATGATTAATTGTGTGATCATGATCAAGGTCCTTGCGTTAAACACCGGTGCGGTATAACTCGGAGGATAAGCCGGCCACCGTGTTTTCGTCAGGCAAAAATTAATTATCGTATGAGTGGCCCCCAATATCCAGTCTACTGCCGTGTATCACATGCTTCGTCGCCGCCGACCTTACAGCCCCTAAAAGAACCAAAAAGCGCCAAATGCACTAGAAAACCAATATACTATCAAGCCGTTGTATGATTATACGTACTATCTAGGATGCAGAGCCCTAATCGGTAATATCAGCTCGTCCACATCTTCATTTCAATCAACAGGATAATATTGCCTAGTTGATCCAACTCGACCCCACCAACTGTACATGGCCAGACTCCGCCCGAGCAGAGCACGACCATGGATGTCACATTGTTGGAGTACTCGAGCGGTCGAGGTCCTTCCACGGCAGTATTCTCTCATCGTTTCGCATGGCTTCTTGACGACATGAGGAGCAGGACGTGTTGGAGGGATGGTAGCTGGTCAGTATGCCACGAGGCGCAGGTTCAGACTGGATTGCGTTAGTGAGATAAGTGTGGGACCGAAGCAGTAACTGCAAAGTAAGTACATGTAAGGATTTTGGGGAAGACATGCTGGTGGAGCACGGAGACCCGTTTGTTCAAAACTGGAAGGAGCTGGCCGTCATAGACGGACTAGCACCTTCGAAGAGTGAATATATGCGGATCCATTCGGACTACAGGGGGTCTTGGCGAGCCAAGTAGATGGGATTTGGACTGAACATATACGCATATCGTACCTGTCCATTGAAAGAAGGTGCGCTCATGCGGGCAAACCGGGGCATGTCCGTATTTGAAATACGGAAGGTCACGTGGACACCGATAATTTGGCGGCGCGGTTCGCAACCGACCACCATGGGCAAGCGAAGGAACGAGGACAGCGACGAAAGCGGAGACGAAGAAGTAAAGGTATGAATTTGCCGCTATGTGGATGCTTATAAAATCATTCTCGTTATAGGAACTAGTCGATGTCGACTTTGAATTCTTCGATCCTGCACAAATCGATTATCTCGCCATTAAACGCCTCTTGAATCAGCTGTTTTGCTGGGATTCCCCTACTTTCCAAGTTGAACGGCTCACTGAGCTGATATTATCTCAACCTTTGCTCGGTTCGACGGTCAAGACTGATGGGATTGAATCAGATCCCTATGCGCTCTTGAGCGTCCTAAACATCAACGTTCATAAGGTAAGTTCTCGTCGAATCAGTGGCGTCCGTGTCTCATCATTTCATAAAGGACCACCCCTCTATCAAAGCTATCGTGAGCTATCTATTAGAGAAGGTTTCACCAAACTCCGCTGCCTCGTCCACTCTGGGGGCTCTCCTTTCCCCACAGGCGCTGGCTTCGCCGAATGGCCACACTGGGCTGATCATCAGCGAGCGTCTGATCAATATGCCACCCCAAATCATGCCGCCCATGTACAAGATGCTCGGAGATGAGATACAGTGGGCTGTTGAAGAGGTATGGATTTAGTTGCTTGGCTTTCTCCAAGTTGAGACTTGACCTTGGATCTCAGTAGAATGAGCCGTATAACTTCGAAAATTTCATTGTCATATCGCGATGCTTCCGGTTTAGTGACGAGGAAGAGAGCGCTTCCGGCGCGATCCAGCCTACTAAGAAGCAGAAGCGAAAGGGAGGAGCTCTGCGCTCCTATCATGCGGAAGATGAATGCATTGAAGAGGTAAGCGGAAACCAGTCGGAAAAGGCCAGGTTCACAACCAAGTTACCATTTAGGTGGGCACCGTACAGGCCAACTACGAATATACCAATAAACTTCCTCGGGAGCCAGATTCATTTGGAGTAGATCTTGCTGGTCGGATGATAATATTTCCTCAAACAAAGTTTTCTCAGCTCATCTCGAATATGCAAGAAGCTTTTCCGCCACGGCGAGCATGACTTGATAGTATGTAGTTATTATTTCCCTTACGCAAATAGAATGGATTTCTGTACCCTCATCAATTCCATCGGCACGTGTCGGTACAGATAGGGATGCTCAGTCTCGGCCATAACGCGATTGCCAAACAGAAATGCAGGGTTGAGTTACACGCGACCGTACACGGCCAATAGGGTGGTCAGGCGTGCCTAGCAAGCCTGTTGGTTGGGCAGAGCCGGGCCAGCCCATTCAAATTGCTTTGGTACTTCCAACGAGAATGTCTTGCTCCATGCACTCTACACGCTTACGGCGTGGCTATAATAGCCGACACGACGCATCCGCATCTTGGATCGCTTGGTGGCTAGCATTGCCACCGACGATCATACATAGAAGACACACTGTTCTTTGCTTCGCCCTGGTATCCTGTCTGTGTACTAGAAGTAAAGCGCAATAAATCACCCTTGTTGGATGGATCGAGGGTGGTTCCTTGTCCCCACATCACATCTGATGGTCGATCACGTGCGCAATCTGTACTGTATAACCCCACAACTTAGCGCTCAAGCAGACACAGACAAGTTTGTCGTCGACTATCTCCACCGGTCTCCGGACTTTACACCACCCTGTTCGATCTCACTAGATACAAGCTACGTATAGCCCAGTACGTGCTTGTTGGACTCCTAGGCCTCGAACTTCCTAGTGTTTTCCGGTAGCCCAAGCCGCGCCTTCACATGGCTAAACGCTTGACTCTTACGTTTCTGGGGACTAGTGCTGGCGGAGGGCCGACCCTATCGAGATGTTGCACCTCTAATGCCATCAGTCTGGAGTCTTCTATCTGGCGTAAGTTACCGAGCTCTAGTCACTGGACGAGTACCGATGGTCCGTTTTTTTGCTAGTGGTCGATTGCGCCGAAGGCACTGAACGACAAATGCTACGTGCGAAGCTCAAACCGGGAAGAATCCAGAAAATTTTTGTTACCCACTTGCACAGTAGGCTTAAAATTTCTAAATCAAGTCGCTCTAAACCTGATATGGGCTTACCTTGCGGCGGTAGTGGACCATTGCATGGGAATAGGACCGCTAATGAGGTGAGTTTATCAATAGTTTAACTATTACGGAATCATCATTCCGCATTTCAGGAGCTTGATGTCCTCACTTACAAACGCCCAGCCCAAGGCTGACGTCAAGCAACTCGATGTATTTGGACCACACGGCCTTAGGGAATTGCTCAGAACTTCCCTAAGGCTGACTCAGACTGCCTTGTCAGGGAAGTATGCCGTGCATGAGTTTTTATTCCCGGGAGATGCACCTTTCCCATGTGAGCAGTCTGATCTGCATGCCAACGAAGCCGCAGGGAGGAACCTTGTTCAATCAACTGATGGATATTGGTCGAATTTTGAGAACGCTTCAGGGTGGATAGTCAGTGCTGGACCGATCAAACATCGTGGTACGTCTATTGGTGGGCTCGTGCGTCGCCACGCTCCACTCCACTGTGGCGCCCTTCTGTTCCTGCCGAGGTTTACTTCGTAATAACTGTCGGCTGCTGCCGTTTGTTCGATCCTGTCGTTTGGTGCTCAACTAACCACACACTTCGTTCAGTGCCCTGCGTAGGATATGTCTTTCAAGAGTCGCCGCGCGCTGCGGCGTTCGATGCGGACACTTACCTCGATCCCCTTGACCGCAATGTCGACGCACTCGTGGCAGCGGGAATACGTAACCCTCGAGTGCTCCTGGGGCAGCTCTTGCGTTCCCGCAAGCCAATCACATTACCTGATGGGACGGTGCTAAATCCTCCCCCACTCATCCCAGGTCGAAAGCTAGTGGTATTGGGCGATACAAACGATCCCTGGACTCTCAAAGACCTAGCGATGGACGCGGACTTGCTCGTTCACGAATCGACCAACGCATACATCCCGCTCAGCATTGATCCTAAGAGCCCTAAAACAGACACTGAGACAAGCGTGACGGAACGTGCCTTGCAACGCGGCCACTCGACGCCTCCGATGGCAGGAGAATTTGCCCGGGCGATCCGTGCTCGCAGGTTGGTGTTGAACCATTTTGGTTCAAGGTCAGTTACCACCGCTCGGCCATTGCCTTCCGATCGTATGCTCTCGTCGCGCTTCCGGATGAGGGTGGTGATAGTCGAGGGAGCCACATATGACTATTTTTTTTCTGGGGGGGTGGAGGGGGAGATTTGGTCATCTGAGCCTCGGCCAATGAAGTGCTAACTAAACTCTGACAGGTTCTCTGCTCCCGAAGTTTCCTCGGTAGACCACGAGCGACCGGACGCTCCAACGGCATCAGATATCAGAGCAGACGTGATGAGGGAGATTGAACGGCAGGCTAGCTGCGCTTGGGGTGGCGGCCAAGCAATTGCTGCCTATGATCTGATGTGCCTTGATCTTGACCATTAATTTAAAGGGGTATAAAAGTCAGGATCTAATTGATAATGCGCAAACTTGGTACAGTGAATAGATACAAAGCTAAATGTCTCCTTAAAGGGCGCGGCACGTGTATAAATCGCCGCTTCACCGAGACACCTCGCTTCGGACACAGAATACATTCGGAAAAAGTTCAGAAAAACAGAACCCAGACGACGTGTAGAAAACGCAGAGCGAGAGAGGTGAAAGCTTCGTGTGCATCCTGTTGCACGATAATACGATACAGCAGAAGGGTGGTACAGACAGCAGAATCGGCCAATCAAATTTGTTGTGCAGAAGAACATGAATGATGAACTGCTCAGTTGGGATGCGCGCTAGGCGCCCAGTGATTGGCATTGATGTAGGGTGAAGATGAACCCGGGTGAAGCGCGGGAAGGTTCCCCTGGTACGGAGAAGCCGAGGAAGTGGACCGGGACCCGTGGGAGGGCTGGCCAGCATCGATATATGCGGAGTGATAATGGCCGCCGTCGATAAGGCCTGCCTCATTGCTACCGTATGGGTGAGCCGTAGGCATAGTCGAACTAGACGAGCCTTCGGATCTAAAGCCGAGGAGCGAAACGCCTAGTGTGGAATCTTCGCTAGGCAGTAGCGTATGCACCCCGTGTCCATCTACGCCGTGATGATCCCCCAAAGATGGCGAGACACCCCAAAGCTTCGTTGATTCTTCGAACGCCTGAGAATCTGGACCAGAGTGGGCCTTTGTCCAGGTGCTGGGCGCATAGACCTGGTTAGAGAGGTTCGGCTGGGCCAGCTGCGAGGGAGAGGCAGCGATTGGCGGAGGGGATGAGGTCAGAGGCGCGACGAGTCCCGACGGAACAGGATTTTCATCGAACGGATGCCAACTATGGATGTGCGGATTGATTTCGGGAGGATGGTTGTTTCCGAATACGGCGCTGTGGTTAAGATCACCATAGTACGTGCCTTGACTACCATAAAAGTCTCGCTGCGCCTCTGCATGGTTGAGTGGCGTCTCTACTCCTAAATTTTTGGCGTTGGCAGAGGAAATAGCGTAGGCGGTACCTACACCAAACCCGGCGGGTCCCACCGAGAGCCGAGGGGAGCGGTCTGAGATCTGTCCAGGCGATCGGCGACCATAGTTAGCCTCGGCCGCAGGATAAAGAAGCTTGGACTGAGTGCTGAGCGGCGATGAAACAGAGTCGGCCGACTGGGACTCGTCTCCACTATGGTTAGCCCCCGTCGAGTCGGCGGGAGTTCCCACTCGGCCGTCAGAGCTCGTTTCGTGATTTCGGACGGGTCCGACGCCGGACGATCCACCGAGCTTTCGGCGCTTGCGAGAGTTGTTTGGACGGCGCCTGTAAACATAATCCGGCCAACGCATGTTGAATGTGTCCTACGCGAGCAAACAAGGGTCAGGTGAGACGGCACAGGCGAGGATCCACGAAAATTTAAGCATTACCTTGAGTTTCTTGGCCTGATCGAGATAGAACTGCTTGTCCTCCTAGAGGAAAAGGTTAGGACACTGACGATCCTGAATGGCAAAGGACCTACTTTCGGCATTTCAGACCACTCCTTGCTCAGTATTTTCGATATTTCTCCGGTCCGCATGGTCGGTTGCTCGGACGACACCTTGGAGGAAAGCTATAAGATCACAACCTGAACGATGGCGCGAGTTTTGTAGATGCTCACCATAGGTCGACGTTTGCGAGCAAAGATCATGAACGCGTTCATAGGACGCTTTGGGGTGCCGTCCGAGTTGAGCTGTTGTGAACGCAGTTGAGCATTGGAGTCTGAAAACCGGTCAGAGTCGTCTCGGAATTTAAAAGGAACTATGCATACCTGATCCATCGAGGTCGTCGTCGCCCGAGGTCGACCCGATATCGAGATCTTCACCGTTGAAGACGAGTTCCGAGTCATGGTAAGGAGTGGGATAATGAAAGGCGCCTTGAGGGAGCTGGAAGGTGGCATCCTGGCCAGGGTTATAGAAATTCAGGGGAGGCATAGGTTGGCAGTACGAGGCCGGTTGGTTGTGCAAGAGCCAAGTGTTTTCGACGTATGTGTCTTGGATGTCGGCTGAAATAGCGGGGGGGAGCCGGTGACGTAGGTCGTTGAAAGAGCCAAGGGAGTGATAAGGATGGCAAGACGATCGCCCAGAGCGGTCGAGGCGCGCACCCGGGTAAAATGCAGTTTGGGATCCCATGTGGCGGCTCAAATAGTGCGGGCGTGAGGGAAAAACCCACGGTAGTGGAACCCCAAAGATGTGTTGGGCAGCGTCAGAGATGTGAACACGATAGACGTAGCCCAGGTTCTGTGGCGCTTGGGGTCGGCGGCTGTGAGCTCTGGCCAGAGGGCTAGACAAAGATGGGAGGCAAGCGATGATCGGGGGCACTAGGGAGTCACGTATCAGAGCGAGGACCTAGTTGGCGTCGGCCCTCGCTCGAGGCATAGGCGGTGTATGTACTACTAGAATTAGAATTAGAAGCCGAAACAGACTAGGGAGCGATGAGGAGATGCGGTTCGGGGCGGGGGAGGGCTGAAGGAGAGCACTAGGGAGGGGGTGTAGGTGCGGCAGGGTATGGTCGAAGCAATTGTAGGTGTTGCGTACGTGCATATGCATGCGATAGAACTCCGCACGACCTGCCCTAGCGGACATGCGACGCACCCCATTTTCGAGCGCGAGCATCGTCTCTTCCATCGCAGAGACACCCTGAGGGAATCGATTGCATAACCACCGGGGTATTCCGGCTTTCGTAGCTCTCGCGCAAACCTGGAGGGAACCCGACGGCGTGGCATGTGTGCATACACGGCTTAGCCTCGCGATATCGAAGCGGCGATGGCCAACCCATGGTTTGTCAGCCGGAAACCTTGTTGCAACCACAGTGCGCATAACTCCCCAGGCGGCGATTGTCTGCTGATAACTCCGGCCGCGGGCCTGGGCTAGACAACCCGCCGCTGCGGCAAGCGCCGGCCGCCGCCAGTGGCCAGTCCAGTGATCGTGTCGATCTTTTCCCATCCAAGTCATCTGTCCACCTCGCCGCGGCTTCCTACATATGAGCTATCAAATTTTCCCCTGCCCCTGCTTCGTTCTAGTTCGGTCCACTCCCAGTTTATCATGACGTCGAGCGCCGTCACGCGCCTCGTCTTGCCATATTTGCCCAATGTTATGTTGAGCCGAGCTACTGCCAACGATCGTCACCGTTTTCGTGGCGTCGAACAAATCCCACAGTCTTCATGTCAAAATCTCTATTTGATGTAGATATATGCATACTCTACTCCGTTCAGGCCCAGACAGTACCCTCAACTGGGTGCAGCAACTACCGAATATGTCAGCGCAAGATGAAATGGTCCAAAAGGCTATCTACCTGGTCAGCAATCTCAAATTGACATATCGCTTCCAGACACGCACGTCCAACCCATTGCTCGAGCTCTTGCACATGTACGGGCGTAATAAAGTCCTGCGTCATCCGGGATGCAAAAACCATCTGGATCCCAGATGCACGAATCCCCCCACCACTTGCCGAACCTAATCAAAAAACATCACCAGATACGGACATCCAATATCTATATAAACGGAATGATTGACATACCATCCGTGGTAATCTCCGCTCCTTTATCGTGCGGTCGGCTGCGCGGATAGACTTTGGCGAGATGGTATAAATGGAAAGTCTCCATCTACACTAAATTATTAGCCATGGTTGATCCTTCGATACTCCGCCTGCCAATAGCAACTCGCCTCGAGGGTAGTCAGTCGAGGAATCTCAGAGAGCAATCTGTCGATCAAGCCCGAGTTGTGATCTGGAAACGTGGTTTGGCGCCCTTGGGACGAGTAGAAGCTAAAAAGTCACAATTTTAACTTCGTTAGCGTATCGGTCTCACTTGCGCGTAGTCGCAGGAGTGCCACCTACCTGTCTGCAGCTGCGTTTACGACGTTACTGTACACTTGAGTCTTGGCCGCACCTGCTGCTTCGGCCGTCTTCGCTGCTGCACCCATAGCCTCAACAAGCTTGGCGTAAAGCACATGGTCGCCGCTAACCTGAGTTCGAAAATTACTAAATTAATCAAAACGGGTAAACTCCAAGATGTACGTACAGGCTTGCTTATGATGTACGCATCCTTGTCTTTTTTGGGATCGCTCCCGGGAGCACAGAAATCAAAGTCCCAATTCCGCGTGATAGCCACACATGAGTCGGGGATAACTAGCGAGCCAACAGGAACATCGGTCAGGCCCCCGCATGAGCCGTATCTGTCAAGCACGTTCAGTGCTAAACCAACAAACACGCCGAACAAAGTCGGACTGACCGAATGATGACCATTTCGCCCAGCAGACATTCGCGCGCCTCACGAACAAAAAAGTCCATGTTCGGGCCTCCCATACCTATAGCGATGACCGAGACAGGAACGCCATGGTACCGGCCTAGATCCGGGTATGTGCACGTGTACGAGATATGTCAATCGCACGCAGGCAAGGCCAATCGGCAAGGCAACGCAAGGGGGTCAATCGCCTGCACGCATAACAGGGGCTTTACGTACCGGTGATCGTCAAAAACCCTCGTTCGCTCAGCAGTTCAAACGGAACAGGCTGCTTGTCCAAATAAGATGCCACCGTTCGCGCACGTTTTGGCTCGCCTACGGTTATCTGTCCATGTAATAAAAATTTGACGTTAGTTAGGGGGAAAGGGATGGAAAGACAGGGGAGGGCACGCGGCGGGATGAGGTAGATACGCTACTGACGATTCGATTCGCAATCTCGCCGTGCTTGAGGCCAAGATGGTACACGCGACCACTTGGAGTACGAGGAAAGTCTAGACAACCATCGTGGTGCGGTTAGTGGCACGTA
>WSTH01001670.1:0-11345 GCA_019616345.1 Ceratobasidium sp. 395
GGAAGCTGCTTCGTAGCATATTTTTTGTAAAGTTTACGAAGTAAAAGTGAAACGAACACGGCTAAGGGGGCGAGAAGCGCGACGTCCGGAAGACGGTACATGGCGTCCTCAGCGAAGTACGAGAGAGAAAAAAAGGTGAAGCAATCATGCTTCGTGGACCCGGATTATAAGTGCTCGCGGCAGGTTGGGATTGACGCCTGGACACTTGGCTGGACGCGCGGAAAAACGGCCAACCCGGATATGGTAAAGGCAACAAAGGATCTACGTAAAACACCAGTCCTGAACGGGCGATTGGACTGTCTTGTTAGGCCAAGAGGATCGGGCGCCGATCGATTCTCGGAGATTACCTTCAAGACATGGCGTAAATCCGAGTTTCCCGGTGCCGAATGTATATGAGAGTTTAAGTAGGACAATTGTCCGCGTAAACTTTCTATCTAACCAGCTCCGCCAGCCTTGCAGCCACAGGGGGTTATCTTTGTATATTTAGATGTAACCAGCTCCAAGATGTCGCAATTTTATTGTCCCAAAAAACGGAAGGTCGAAGTGGCGTGGAATGAGGCGGTGGTCGGCGCGGGGCTGGAGTAATTAGTCACGTGGCTTATCGAAGGATCTTTGCGGCCGGCCAGACGTCATCAAATGATCGAGTTATTGTCGCCAACCAAGGCTTAAATTACAGAACAATACCAAAAGCTCCCAATATGGATATATTTGACCCCTTTTCTAAAATTAAGCAGCATTCACGCCGACATTCCATCCTAAACGCTTCAACCTGTTAAGCGGTTCGGACCGAACCATGATGACACGAACAGCCAAGAGTAAGCACTCGGGATTGGACCGCCGAGCACCCGAAGCGGATAGTACGTTCTGCGTGAGTATCTGGTCGTCCTGTTTCTCGCACACTTTACTTTCTCCGTGGTCCATCGCACAGGAATTCGGCCCATGACTGTACTTGGAAGCATCAGTTTCGGGCTGTAATGCACATAAAGCGTCTCGTTTTAGTCGTGATCTGCTGATTCATCCAGCCTTTGCATGAAGAGCACCCGAAAACACGAAACTGCCAATCGAAGAGCTAGATTTTTAGGGCGAATAGCATGTCAAGTAGTGAATTGTTCGAAAGAAGAGCACAAGAGAACATCTCCGCATTATCACTACACGTAGGTCAAATACTTTACATCTAAACCCGCTGGGACTCGTAACCTGCTTATTCAAACTGTCTTATAGAGAAAAACTTAAAACTGAACTGGCTAAGTAACCGCTCACGCGAGGATCCGCCATGTGCGTGATAAGATAGGATAGATTCTTCCAACGCGAAGATATTGGTTGACATAGCCGAATGCGTGGCTTCGGTAACGGTTCGAATATTTGGTTTGCAGCCGAACAACTCGGAATGGTTTTCAAGATAGTGGCCGAAACGGTGCTCCCATAGACTGCTGTTATAGTCGATGACGGCGGCTTTCAGTGGTTATCAGCCGTACGTAGTAAACAAATTAAACTGCGGAGGTTCAAGCGCGTGATTCAACAAAACATACTGATCAGATTGAAGAGACGAAGCGTGCGCGACGAAGCCAGAGCTTGTTGCTAAAATTCACAGAAAACCAAACTACATTCAAATCTATTCACATTCGCGCAAATTTCCCTCTTAATTCGTAGTTCTTTGGTGTATGCTATAAGCACTTAGAACGACAACTTAGCACCAGCATTGCTGTTAACGTAGGACTTGACGCTTCCGACGGCTGTGAGAGAGTACGAGTAGCCAACATTGCTCCACGAGGCTAGTACAAACAATTGAAATCAGTTCTTTGACTAATTGGGCAGACGAGAATAAACGTACTGGATGGGGCAGTGTTGCTCTTGCCGCCAAAGTCATTGCCCTGAGCGTTGGCATAGCCATTGTCCGTAGCATACAGCGGCTTGCTGACGTTCTCAAACACGTTATTCTGTACGAGCAGCTCCGCACCAACGCGAGTGTTGATCCCATCGTTGTTGTTTACAAAGCTAGCAAAACAGCGCGCATATAAGCACATGTCTGGCAAGTAATGATCTCGACACGTACTAGTTGTTATAGATGTGGCCATGACCGAAGCGGAACGAGGGGGTACGCGAGTTGAGGTTAGACCACTTGTTGAATGCATAAGTCACCTGGATCGCCTTGTCCTCGCTCTCGTTGCTATCAGAGTGACCGACAAGCGAGCCCTTCCAGTGGTCGTGCAGGTACGAGTTCGTGACCGAGGCAGCGTAGACCCCATGAGTGAGGTCGAGCAGACCGTCGTAGTAGTCCTTGTCGTGATCGCGGTCAGACGAGAGATCAACAGAGTCGATCCAAACGCGGTTGGCGGCCTGGACACCGATGGCGTCACCAGCGTCGGCTAGGACCTTCGAAATCTGAGGAGAAGGTATTACTTATTTGTCAGAGGTTGGGAAATGGGCAAGTTGAGTATGAAAGTACCTTAACATTGCGGATAATGACGTTGGAGACATCAATCACGCGAAGGCCGACGCCGTTGAGTGCTGCAACAGAGGGTGTCAGCTCGAGTAATATGATGGCGTGGTTGAGAGTCTCACCAGCGCCGGACTTGCCGAGGAGCGAGGTATTGGAGCCGACCTTGACAACCTCGTTACCGCTGATGGTACCGGAAATGATGACAACCTTGGCGCTGTTGCCCGACACAGCAGACTTGAGGGCAGAGAGCGAGGTGACAGTCACGGGGGAAGCAGATCCACCGCCAGTCGTACTGAGTATAAGTTCTTAGTTATTATCAGCGAAAGATCATTAGCAAGTGTTACGTACCCTCCGCTAAGAGTGGCGTAACCAATCGTCGCCCTGTCGCTGGTAGATGCACGTTTCTCGACAACCGGGCTAGCAGAGACAGCACCGAGACCGACAGCAAAAGCAACAACAGATCCGAACTTCATGATTTGGCTTGTAAGTTGAGATTTGAGAGCAAAGGTCGGGGCACTTGGTAGTAAACTTGCTGTGAGAACTGACTTATCGTTTGGTGTCACTCATCTCGCCTCTTTTATACTCCTAAACGTCTCTGTTAGGGTGCGAGAATGAGTTTGGGCGGTCCGAGGGAAGCATGCCAGCGGACCGTGCCAAGCAGTCACCACGAGCGGAGTGCGTGCGTTGACGGGCCGGGAGATCGTGCGTTTGGAGAAATCTCAATATACCCGAAGGAAGAGACGGCTCGCGTGTCTCATCGCGTCATATTGGTCGGTTATGTCGTTGGCGGTGGGGATCTGAGAGGAGAAAGGTTGGGCTTGGCATTCGGGAAAACCTAAGACTTCGCTTTTGAGAGAAAATAATAGTTGGGAGAAAAAAACCATCCAGATTTCCACAAGGCTTCGCAGTATGTGAGTCTGCATAAAAAATTATCGCTCAGTCGTAATATCAACGCCTGTATTGAGTTCAAGCACGGGCTCACTGAGACCATCGAAAGCCAGAAGCGAGGTCAAGTGACTGTGGTGCTGAGCACGTGCCAAACGCCGCGCCGAAGGATTTGATTCTGCCGTGATCCACATCAAATTAAATCAATCGCACGTTGACCCTGGATCTGCCAGAACTTTCATCACGTGACCTGATGCTGTTCTGCCAGTGACCATCATAAATTGGTGTCGGCTATCCGGTAGGCAGGCGTTCAACGTAATCCCAGAGCAATACCTATCGAGCTCGTTCAACAATCTCATCACTCGGAGGTCTCCAACTTTGTCTGGTGTGAGCAACGAAAGACACCCTCGTTTCTGCTTTTGTATCGTGCTTGATTGTTTTTCTCGTTCGCCGGTAAACTGGGCTGGGTAGATGGCTCGGTACTAGTACGTCACTAAGCTCACTACGGCTCGGGTGCTGCGTCTCAGCTCTGTGTTGAGACTCTCTTCTGTGGTAGACTCTTATGATCAACATGCACAACAAGCTAGATTGTGGCTATTGTTAGCACACCACGATTGAAATAAATAATTAGTAAGTGTAGATATAAACGCGACCTGAATGCCTCAAAGTTGACTCTCACAGCTTTGGCATACAATGCTACGACGCCGCAACCCATTTGCCTTGATATTCCCCCCGAGGGCGAAGTGCTTTGTTGCTATCTGAAATACTAATCGGTTGATAATGTAAAGCCTCCAGCTGAGACGCAGCCCACGAGCCTAAATTCACGATGATCGTCGTCTCACATACAGGTTTATTCACACAAGCCTCATACAACCACATGGGCTCCTGACCTAGTATACATAAAATTTGAGATAAGCAGGTACGATGCCCTTTCGGTGACCAGAGTCTTCATCTCTAATATTCAATCTGATTCAAAAACGAGCTCCTGGATATAGAAGCAAAAACACTGCCGTGTGATGTGTATGTTAGAACTAGAGCCATAGTCTACCCAGTTAGCAGAGACGTATCAACAAGTGACTGCGACCCGCAGACCATAAATGCACGCACGTGAATGATATATGATCTAGGATAACTCGATCTCCCAGGTACTTAATGATTCGGCTGTGAGGTCTGAGATGGACCTTCACCCTCTACCACATCTGCGTTCACCGGAGCACCGGAGTTTGTAGCATTTGAGGGTTGAGTCCCAGCATTATTACTTGGTTGCTGGGAAGAGGTCGAATCAAGATCATCCGTGGCCCTGATATCGGAAATGTCAGAAAATGTTACTAGAAACTAGAAGCGAGGGTGCTCTAGGAGGCTGCTATATACTGACCGTGACTCATAGGAGACGCTGGGGAGTCCGCAAAGGGAGCGCATCATAGGAGCAGGAGAGGACATCGGGCAGCTAGCCAGGTACGAGACACGATGGATGGTTACTCCGGGAAGGGGGTCTATTGAAGAGTCTTTGAAGACGCCTGGCCGGATCTGCTTGTGATTCTCAGCCCTGTGAGGCTCAGGAGCCAAGGATTTGGCAGCGTCTTCGTTCCTCATTGATCCAATTTGCTTGATAGGCCTACGATGGATCTAGCCCTCGTAGGCGGAAACAATTGTGGGGTATCTAAGCTTTGGATTACAGCTTAACCCCTGGCGAGTTAACATATGAACAGTCCAGTCAGCCAAACACACCGGACAGTAGGCAGTTGTTTGATTACGTAAGGCGGCGGCTACATCACGGCGTCTACCTACGCCGGTTCGGTCACTGCATCCTTACCGAACTTGAGGAGGTCTACGTCTTGTTACGAAGAGATCTCATTATGATCTACACTGAGGCTCAAAATTCACACGATTGACAGTCGCTGCGCATCATATGTGTGACAAACTGTTGGAGCAGGCTGAAAATATCTTTTTGTCTCACCAGAATGCCGGGACGGCCCCTACTACAACAACCCATCACCAAAATTTAACCCCCATATGACCCTAACTCTTCACGCTGCCCTGTTACCTAGTGTCGCTCATGGCCCGGTTGAGTTTGACTGGTTCCAATAGGTACCGGGTTGCCGCCCCGGAATTCATACGCAGCAGCCGTTCTCTGCGATGCAACCTGGTCGAAATTTTTTACGTTGAGCATAGTTGACCCTTATGCTATAGTCTTCAACCTCGCTCACGGCCCGATACCCCGATTACGACTCCACGGCCTCTCACTAAATTTGGCTACGCGACAAACTCGCAATGTTTGGTGCATGAACCTAACCCCTGTCTATATCGTTAGTATCACTCGGAGAATACGGAGTGCACCATCTCGGATATACCAGCTTACCCTTTTTTGCCCTATCATGGAGATCGCCGTCATCAAATCTCACGACTCCCTATTGAAGACTTCGGTTCATTGACCATGTATATCGGGCGAGCCCGTATCGCTTAGGCATCAATCCAGTCGATCAAACCTTTTTGAAGATTACGCACCCGGTTAAAACGAATGATAGCTCGTATTGCTCCTTTATTTTACATATATGCTTGACCTGAGTGCGGCACAAACCAGAACCAGAACAGTGCGTTACTCCACCTGATAGAATCCACCGCCTTATCAGAATTAAATCAGCCAGTGTGTCTATTGAGTGCAGCCACTTGAGCTACCGGTCAAACATAGCATATAACCATGTGACTGCTGGACAAGTAGGAAGCTCGCGTTGAATCTCTATTTTTCGGCTCTTCAATCTCAGTAATCAAGCTAAGACATGTGTGCTCGAGTTCCGTGAAGAACGGCAAGTTTTTGGGTGACAGTGACTCGACCTTTCAATACTTGCACAAGCAAATTGTTTCAGATAAAACCTGTTGGTAACGTCTAAGCTCAGGTATACATCGGCGCTACAGACGAGCCTAATTATATATCCACTCCCCTGAGCCCAAGGTATATGAAGTTGGGGATGCCCTGTGTGCGCCGGCCGGCCAACGAAGCGACTAATTCAAAGCAGGATGAATATACACCACCGTTCTTCTCGGTATCCGCTACAAGTTGAACTTAGTTCGGTTTAGCTATCCTGCACCGTGTGCAGTATGGTGTGGTCGATTGTGCAGACTCCACCCCAACTCCTGTCACGAGGCTTCGTGCAAGCAGGTTGTCTGATCACGAGGTCTCGGCCACTAGGCTATATCAGGCGACCGACGACCATGCTGTCTACAGGAGCTGTATAATATTCTCCAAGGCGCCTATAAATCCTTTGTGCATGACCCTAATACGAACATTGTAAGCTGAGTTGTGCAGCCGAGCAAGGCTCCGAAGCGAAGTGTGAACAGTGGGATCCCGCAGTCCTTCTGTACGATTAGCGCTGGCAGTACTGCTTGTCTCGAAACTCACAAGGTCTGTCGGTTATGGAGCCAGCTCGGCCTTGGATCCCAGATCATTCCAGGCACAGCCATAAGCGATCGGCGGCGCTTACAGGCAAGCAATTGATATCACAACCCTGATCGTATTCTAGACACGATCGTATTTCCGCAGCAGCCGATCAACCACCGGAGCATAATGCATTCACTCTTCCAAGCGGGGATACACCATGTGCTCCGTTTTGTCTATTCGCTTACTCGTAGTATACTCCGAAAAGCCCGTGCATTCATACACGAGCTAAGCTCAGTCCCATATCTATATCACAAGAAATATATTAAAGTAAACAAAAGGATACCGTACAGTACCAGGCTTTCGCCACAACCATCACAATTGCCAGCCTAGATGTACAAAATCAAGTTGTCTAAGTCAAGCTTACTGAAACTCAAGTACTAATACAACAGTCTAGATTCGATACAACTTCTGCAAAGGCTCGTTTCGATGTCATATCGCGTACGCCCTTTGGTCCGCCTCTATTGACTTATCGCTTAAGGTCACACAGCCTCACCAAGACCTCACGTCAGTCACAAAAAAATCACTGCCGAACTCTGAGAGCCTGTGGGCTTAGGTTTACCCAGTACTTTACGCAATAAGCTTGGCCAAACATCCTACCCAATGACTCCTTTTACGTTGCTTTAGGATCAGCTGAAACAAAGTGCTGATCGGTTATAATCCTATCTATTGCTTACAAAGTTTCTTTCACGAGTGGAGCCCTCCGCAGATCGTCCTTCCATAACGGGAACACCCGGTTCATGAACTACAGCCCTTTCATTTCAGGCTTGCCGCGCCGGCTGGGTGAATCAGAGTATAGTTGATAATTGCGTTGCAACAATTACTCACTGCTCAGGGCGCAGGGCCAGCCAAATAAGAGAGCTCCGCCGGCTAGGTTGGATTGCAGTACTTCATGATTGAACAGACCAAATCGAAAGGGTGCATTAGCGTAGAAAGGAGTCGCCTGGTCTATCCGAGAGAACGCTCAGTTAAATCGAAAATCGAAATCGAAAAGATGGTGTATATAGTATTTGCTCGCATACTGTCATACTCGCCGCAGGTCCAATTCGCGTCCGATGTGCCCATAGGCCAAGCATTGTCATCAGCACTGACCCCGGATTATGTAAGTATGAGCGCAAAACCACCACATCTCAAAGCTCTGAGTGAAATGCAAACACCTTAGATACTTTACCAGCCCAGGGATTCAGATTTGAGCTTTATTCTCCTGGGGAATGACCTCAAGTTATATTTTGCCAGAAAACATCGATACTCACATAAGTACTGCAAAACTATCTATTTGTCGCCAGATACGAACTTATTGGGTCGAAACCCGCGGCGCAATAAGAGATAGAGGTCAGTGTATTGAGCAGGTTGTTCGGCAACTTCGCTCGTGGACTCGTACAAGTGTGGCTTGATAATCGTCACTACTGTCAGGCTCAGAGCTGTGGTGCCGAACCTCCCATTTGGGGAGCTGGTAAATCAGGTGCTGATAGTACGAATTGAATGGCACGGGGTAGCCAAACCCATTCATTCCTGCAGCCGAGGCCAGATCGATCTATGGAGTGAACACATTTTAGGGAGAGGGTAGGCTTTCGTCGGCAGACTTGGAGCACCATATGGTCAAGAACCTTTCGTTGGTAGCTACTGGAGAGGGAGCGAGAAGTAGCTGAACTTTAGAAAAGGATGTACACGCCTGCGATGTGATACCTGCATGTTCGGTACCAGCATCGCCCAAATCAAGTCTAGCTATGCGCGCCATGTTCGGTACTACCCCCTCTTTGTTGTCCATGAGCTTTCCAGTGAAGTGGACTGAAATACGGTCCGATATCGCCGTTTCCGTCGTTCCCGATGTTCCAGAAAAACAAAAAGTTGCTCAACTGGTTTTGACCGGAAAGAAACATTTTGGTTTGAGTTGTCGCTCCGCCAAGCGTATCATCGGTCCGACGGGCGGCTGTTCTTCTGTTTTGGCGCTTTAGTGCATTCAGACGCCCACATTCACCCTCAAAGCGGTATCCGTACTTTGTGTCCATTTGTATTTGTTTGAATGATGTTGAATGATGACTAACGGTAATGAAGATCAGGGATGGTTTGATCAGCCTTATCCTATGGGGCTTGCAGATCGTCTTTCCATTTATAGTGAATTTAATCAATCTGTGGCTGCCACGGCGTTAAGTTGCTGCGGCCGCCGGGAGTCAAAAACTCCCCTGGATCATGGCAGTGTACGAGGTTCAGTAATCGGTTTTTGTTCGCATCTGTTGCCGAACTGACGGGTCCTACGGGAACAAACATCGTTCATGCTCATACATTGTTAACTACCTTTCGGATTCAATTCTCTGTCGATTAAAGAACGGAAACTGCCGTATAGCTGGCGGCTCGCAACAGGTATTGACCTGAAAAATCACCGAGGCTTGAAGATGATCTATGTGTTCGAGCCATAAACTCATGTTCGAATGGAGCCTTGGTAGTACCCATGCACCGCTACAAGTGAAACTATTAACGTCGTGAAGCGCGCTCGGATGTTAATATCTCATTCAGTCTTCACACAATAATCGGAAACCTAGCAAACACACATCAATTGATATTAGGCAGAGCTGATTGAGAGTAAACAATGCGTCAACTGAGTAGGCAAGGCAGACGTCTATATTGTGCAAGAGCGCTGTAACTGCTGCTACCACTAGTCAGTCCCGCTATTTGAATCCTGCTAGCATCAGTACGATTGGTGAGTTGGCAAGAGCTGAACATACCGTCGACCAAACTGGCCTACAGCTCGCCCATTGGTGTTTCCGCCGTTTCCGTTTCCGTTGTTGTTTCCAGTCCCCTGGTTATTCCCACCATTACCGTTGCCCGTGCTATATTGATATGACGGTTGAATAATCGGGACTGTATATATAGTAAGAACGGTACGCACGGCTGGGGGTTATCATTGCTAACACCGACGAGGCCATGAAGACTTCCAGAGAGTCCGCCAGGCATAGTAGATAGAACTTTGTAGTGATTAAGTGGTAGATTTCTTGGAGTATGCGGCTGCACAAAGAAGAGATGTACGAACTATTCTGGTGCTTCAATGTGCAGTAGCCCAGTGTTTTATACGGAAAACGAGCGCTCACTGACATTCAGAAAGATTCAGCTGCCTACAACTTCTTCACTTGTTCACCTACAAACACGCATACAGTCCGAGGAGGCTTAGTTCGCTCAGCCAACTCGCAAGATATCAAATGTATGTCCCACTGACAGTCTTGTCATTCACGATGAATCCCTACAAACTCGGCTGGGGCTTGTTCTTTCTCCGGACGACTCTTTAGGCTTAGGCTCTTGAAGCTGAATCATATTATTGTGGGCCGAACTAACCTGTCTAACCAATTATATTTTGACAGTTTACTTAAACACTTTGCTGGGAAAGGTGCTCCGACGTGGACTGAAAGGGGCGGTACCAATGGCTTATCTCAACCGGAACACTCAAGCCCGTTAGCAATCGATTAAGGCATCATAGGACACGGATCGGTACAATAGGCGCTCCTGATGGAGTGTGCACTTAAGGCATACAAAGGAAGTACAACATATCTCTCTCCTCGTCAATGCAGTGCATATTCAATCCATCTCTCCACAAATCGTTGAGCATGACGTCCATATGGAATACGCCCCCACGATGCATGCCTTATTAAGGCTGATATCATATGGACTTAGACGTGGACGCCGGGCTGCGCACTTGAAGTACGGTACCTAAGAGTTTCGAACTCTCATAATCACCCCAACAAACGATTTCGCTCCACGACGGTCACTCCTTTCCGAGGTCTACACGTGTACGGGCCCGCTTTACGTCGAGTTTGGGAAAGCCCAGAGGGTACATGTCAATCTTTCGGCATATATCGAGCCGCCGGCAAGATGCCGCAATAGAAACCAGATTTCAATTAATCTAATCAAAGTGACGATCGCCCCGAAGGCGGGCGTGGAGGCGTGAAATGAAATTGGATGAGGTGATTGCGCTGAACTGGCATGGAATAAGCCGAGTGTTCGCAGAAACAGATTTATTTTGAATGGGCGTAGGTCTCTTCGAGGCGTGACTTCACATAGTCTCCCGCTAAAACCGTCTCATATCGCGATGGGCGCGCTTCGGAGACACATGACGGCAATGCCTGTGGCGCAGAAGATTTCAAAAACGCCACAATAGGATAACAAAATATTTCGTACCTCGAGCTTGACGTGATAATCTGTGCCAAAAAACAAGGGCATTGAGTAGCGGCGGATACCAGATCTGTTGATGGCACGGTGTACGGTAGACTTGAAGACGTCATCTACAAAGCGTGTGATTAGGATATGTGATAGACGAAAAGTTGCATGACGCACTTGTCCACCTCGCCATTTGGTCGCCAATGCTAAAGATTATTAGCTGGTATCTTTAGCCGGCCAAATTCGAGCACTAACTTGATGACGAAAGTACCTGGGATAGGTGGAGCATCCACCCATTGACCAGATGTACTTAGAACTTGCAACGCCTGCACGTTGTCTTGCCAGAGTATTGTGAAACACTAAAGGCAGGGGTTATCCTACGGCCGGAGAAAGAAAGATCGATAGTACCTCATAACTGTCTCGTGAATCGATAAGGCGTCA
>WSTH01001671.1:0-11337 GCA_019616345.1 Ceratobasidium sp. 395
ACGTTAGTGCCAGAGGGAAGTGAAGTGGGTAGGCGCGCAGCGCCAAAGGTCGTGAAGCGTGAGAGCGGGTCACGACACAGCAGTGGCGCTGGGAAGCGACCGAACAACGCGCGTTCGCGGAGATTAAGGACATAGTGGCTAAGCACCGGAACTCGAACCGGGTAGCTCTAGATTACTCACCAGGAGCCCCACCGATCAATCTCACCACGGATGCGTGCTGTACCGGCGCAAGCGGAGTCGTTAGCCAAGGCGAGGACTTGGAGACCGCGAAGATCGCAGCGTTCTGGTCGGGGAAGTTCACGGCAACCCAGCAGAATTACCCTGTCCATGAGCAAGAACTGTTAGCCATCAAGGAATCGCTGGAGCGATTCAAGAACCTACTACAGGGCGCGAAAGTCCGAGTATTCACCGACCATAAGGCGTTAAAGTTTTTCTCCACGCAAGACAAACTTTCCGCTAGGCAGGCGCGTTGGTTAGAAAAAATAAGCGAATTCGACACAAACATAGACTACATACCTGGAGAGTCGAACGTCTTAGCCGATGCGCTATCGCGAATGTACAGTAACGAACCGGAAGGTGTCGTCCGGAGCAAGTCGGAATACGTAAGCGATCCGGACCATGACGTACCTCATATCCTCGTGGGATCCGTAGCGCAGGACAACCGGGCGAGTGAGCCAGTCACCGAACCGTTGTACGTAGGCGACGAAATCAGGGCAGAGCTCGAGTCGCGACAAGCAGAACCCAGCGTACAGCCTAGACGGAGTGGGCGCGAACGCATACAAGTCGATAAATACGCGAATCAGCCCCAACGAAAGCGCCGTACGGTAAAAAAGAACGTACCAGGCCCGCAGAACACGGACGAGACGCCAAGCCCGGGAGCCATCGTAGAACCGGAGCAAGGCACGACGAAAGCCGAACCAAGCGAACCGCCAAAGGTCATCGAACCAGCGGAAACCGCCAAGGGGGAACCCGAAGTGGAAAAGAGCGCGCGCAAGCCGAAAGTTGAGGCGGGACTCGAGACGACGCTAACGGAATGCGTCACCGAGCTCAAGCTACCGGATAGCCTCGTTGGAAGGTACAAGGAGGACCCATCGCTGAATCATATCGCGTCAGAACCCCAACAATACCGGAACTTCGAAATGCGAGATGACGTACTGTATTTACGACGGGACGATGCGCTTCTGCTCTGCGTGCCGGACGTAAAGATAGGCAAACGGTCAGTACGCGAGGTCATTATAACTCACGCGCACTCGATACTCGCGCACTTGGGGACGAAGAAGACCCTGGCATGGTTACGGACCCAGGTCTGGTGGAAGTCGATGGTCGAAGACGTCCGCGCATACTGCGAATCGTGCGGTATATGCGCAGCAAACAAGCCAAGCACACAGCGGCCAATGGGACTCCTACAAGCAATGCCGGTACCGTCATACCCGTGGCAATCGATTGGAGTCGACTTCGTAGGCCCGCTGCCGGAATCCGAGACGCGCAGCGGAAAGTTCGATATGATAACAACGGTCATCGATAACCTCACGCGGATGGTGCACCTAATACCGACGAGACAAGAATATACTGCAAAAGACATCGCCGAAGTGATATTCGAGCACGTATATAAGTTACATGGTATGCCGGAGCGCATCGTGTCAGACCGGGATTCCTTGTTCACATCGACGTTCTGGACGAGGATAAATGAGTTAGCGAGGACCGAACTTCGGATGTCATCGTCGTACCACCCGCAAACCGACGGGATGACAGAGCGCGTACAACGCACCTATACAGGACTACTGCGTATATGCGCTGGTCGCATGCAGAAAGAATGGGCGCAGAACTTGCCATCGATCGAATTCGCGGTGAACTCGGCGAGGTCCGAGGCAACCGGGCTATCCCCGTTCTACCTAAATTACGGTCGGACGCCGTCGCTGTTCGTGAGCAATACGGATTCGAAATTCCCAGGGGTACGCGAACACGTGGAGCGCATAAAACTCGCAGTCATGACCGCGCACGACGCACTGATAGACGCGCGGGCGAAGATGACGAGGCAGGCAAACAAGCACCGGCGTCGCGCAGAAATCGAGGAAGGGGCATTAGTGTACGTATCGACACAGAATATGCGCCTACCGAAGGGACAAGCACGCAAGTTAGCACCAAAATTCGTCGGCCCATACAAAGTGGCGCGGGTGCTGACACAGGGCGCGTCGTATGAAATCGACCTGCCAAGGGAAATGAGAGCCAGGGGCATACACCCCGTATTCCACGCGTCGCTACTAAGGGTGCACGTACCTTCAGACGACCGAAAGTTTCCCGGCCGCGAGTTCCAGCAAGTTATCTCATTAGGAGACACGCCGCAAGAGTGGGCGGTAGACCGAGTCCTATCCCACAAAGGCAAAGGTCGCAAAGCATTATTTCAGCTCAAGTGGAAAAGTGGTGACACGACGTGGGAACCTTACCGCGTGGTGCGACATTTGGAGGCACTCGACGCCTACTGCGAGGCACAGGGGGTCGCGGGTATTGGCAAATTGGCAGTAAAAGCCGAGGATGTCGACGGGAGTGAACCGGAAGATTATGAATTAAATTTTCTGGGGTTAGCGTACGGCAGCGACGAGGAGAATAAAGGCAAAGGGACTAGCAAGACGAATGACCCACCCTCTCCACCCGCGTTCTACACACCAGAATACTCCAGCGACGCTAGCGAATTCACTGAGTCCGATATCGAAATGTCCGACAACGATCAGAGCCTACCCATCCAAAGCCTGCGGCTCTTACTCGACAGCCAGGCGAGGACGAACGAGGCAATGATAGAGATGGCGCGGATGATGAGGGGAGATGGAGGAAGGAACGATTGGAAGGGAGGACGGAAGACTCACCGGCAGAGGAAGGCGATGGCGAAGAAGGCGACGGAAGACCCGGCTAAGCGAGGACCTAGGGCGAACAAGAAGAGGCGCATGGATAATCGAAACCAGACTCACCCCGACCTCTTACCCCTTGGTAACGACTGGCCTAGCGCGGAGACCACACCCCTCGTCGAATATGACCTACTCGCCGCAGTCCCGAGCGGATCGAACACCTTGCTCGACATGTCCCACCCTACGCATATCCCAACCTACACCCCACAGGGACCGAGCGCACACGGAACACCCACCCCTACCGCACACGTTAGCCAACACGAACACGGCGAGGCACACGCGAACGTACCCACCCAACCCACCCATATCGTGCAGCCACCCGTCGTACCCACCCACACCACCCAAGTTACCCACCCGACCCAGTCAGTCGGATCGAGCGTCCAAGCCCCAGCCGACCACCAAAGCACACAAGACGAAGACCCAGCCATAGACTACGAAGACGAGAGCATGGAGGAGGTCGGCGGGCCACACGAGGAACACTAGGCGGGCCGCTACGCGGCCCGGAAGGGCGAATGTGAGGTGCGGGCACGCACCCACATGCGGCACAGCCTCCGGCTGTGCCCATCTTATCTTTCTTATCTCATATCACGGACACACTCCTTTACTATTTCATTCTGAACCCTGTACTGTCCTTACTCGCCTATATAACAGGCTCGCTCTGTACCTACAGTCCTCAGACTTTTCTCGAATACGAGTACTTAGCAAGTCACCCGCTTCCTCCCTAAGCTCCGACTCGCCAATTCCCTCGTCCTCGACAAGCTCGGTCCTTCGGACCTCACACCTTGGAATGTGGACCAGTGGATCACTGATGCAAAGTACACCTGGGTGGCTCCCAAGATCGTGCATAGAGGCTGCATAACACTTCCCGATCACAAAGTAGGGCTCAGCTCTTAGGACAAGACGCATAACAGCTAACCCGCCTCATAACAGGTCCCTATTGCTTGGACAACTCAGTTTCACCCTTTCAGCCGATATTCCCCCCTTGTGCTCGAAGGGGAACTCGATATGAGACTACTTTCGGCGTACCTGAAGACCCATTTCCCCTCCCTGAAAACGACTACTGTTGAAGACAAATCACCGGGTCCAGTCTTTTGGACTGTCGTAGATGAAACCTCATTTACTCGATTTTGGAATCAATTGCCGGAATTGTCGACGTATGCCCTTCCCGCACCTTCTTTTCACGCTGCGGCTTCCCGTGCGATGCACGAAAATCCAACTCTCTCGAGTAAGCCTTATCACCGCCTGCTAACCTGATGATTCGTCTTCAGGCTTTCTGACTCCCGCTTTCAGTATTTCAACCCCTCAAGATACTCGCCAACCAGTCCGAAACTCGTTCAGTTCGCCCAGTTACGCACACTGCATGGAAATCCATCGTCCAAAGATACGAAAATGTAGTACTGGATGGCGTACCATTGGAGAATCCCCATTTAGCTTTCGATGGAAACAATATCGACCATTCGAGTATGGACCCTCCAGCGACTGGGTTTATGCTGGAAGGAACCATTCAACTATTTAGGCTCATAACATATAATGTTTCTCTGCGGACCTGGTACGGCCCACCTCCACCAGATATCAAAATCGGTGTCGTCCCTCCAATCTATCAGCGCGCCTATATCGAAAACTTGTGCCTGGCAGATCTTGGCCAAATCTTCCAAAATAGCCTCTTCTCCGCGTTCGAGCTCACCGATTCTACAATAACATATCAGAACTACCCATTGTAAGCCGTCGGTTGTAGAATACGCCACCGTTCAGATACTTACATTGCCTCTCTGATAGTGTCAAGACCATTCCGCTTGGATGGACTATCGAAGGGAATACCCGGATAGGCCAACAACATGAAAAGATATGCGAGATCCTCGGGCGTACGATGAATGTATCACTAGGCGAAAGTATGCTTCGGATCTCAGTGTTTCTTGGTTTAGGACATTCTTGGAATGACCCTCCACATCTCTTGAGAGTCGCCGTCAGAGGCGTGTATTGTTCCAAACACCTCACAGATGGACAAACGCAAACTGGGCCTCTGCTCTCTGACGGCGTAGTACTTAGTCGCATTGCCGTCATAATGTATGCTCATAGTGTTCCAACCCCAGATGTGGATGGTACGGAGAGGGTGGAGTCAGGGCTCAAAATCGTTGGAGACATGCATCTCACAGTGCCTGGTTCGATTTTGCCGCTTGATCTGGATTTTGAGATTGAGGAACGTAACGGAGTACCTAGTACGCTCGAGGCGGCGGTCAAGGGGGACGTTTGGGAGAACGCGTTTGGGACTGGTCTTCGGGTGTGTCGAGATAATTGCTTGCTTGCAATTAAATATCGAAGCTGACGATATATTTCAGCTTGATTTAGTTCGATTTTCCGCAGAGCTTGAATCTGCTACCCAACCACGGTCCCTAAACCTTTCGGTTATTGGTTATATCCGAGCTGAATCGATATCAGCCTTAGTTTCAGGCGTATTTGATACTAGCAGTGGAAGTTATTCGGCTTCTTGCTACATCAAGGACCTTGGTTGCGAAGGCGTGGCTGACCTATTTCGCCACTACACTGGCGACGAGCTCTCTCTACCCAGTCATATCAACGTCGCGATTGGATCCGCTACCGTGAAAATCTCGGAATCAGGTGGATTATCAATTACTTTGGATAAGCTTGCCTTCGGTTTCTGCGCTTCATCAAATGCCTCCCTCGAACTCTCACATACGGGAGCGCTTGTGCACGCCAAAGCCGAGACGATCGTGCTACCAGGAGCTCATGGTGTGAAGTTGGTCTCCGCATTCATGCAAATATCTTTTGAAAAAATAGGATCTAGTAGGCCAACTAGCGCTCTTCTCAGCGGAAAGGTTGTAGTCGACGGATTGAGCTTGCCAGATGATTTCTCAGCTGAAGTACATCTCTACCAAAGCTCGTCGCCCGGCGTTCTCGAATGGACTTTGTATGGAAATCCAAACTCCCTCGGAAATCCAACTAGCCTCAAGTCAATATTTCCTGAGATATCCGGTTCTCCCCTCGGGAACTGGACGCTTCACGATCTCCTTTTTATCGCTTCTTCAAGGGACGATCCGCCCTCTCATTGCCGCAACCCTTACGAATATCCGGTCTCACAAGGTAGGTTTATCTCGTTCGGTTATTAGGGTGTATAACGAGGTATCGGTACTTCAGGCATTCAATTCTTAGCGCGAATAGATGAGGTCGGCCCCGTCAACCGCCTTCTCCGCTGCAATAACTATCCCGGCCTGATTTTACGGGCCATGCGATTGCTCGAGTCTTTTGCCTTCACAATCTTACTACCCACGGACATTACAGTCAACTTTGGGCTTGGGATTGCGACTTACCCCATTGCACTATCCATTGACACCAAGAGTCAAACCCTTGATATCGCCGCTACTGTTCAAGTCTCCGTTCCTGGACCACCCATTCCTCTTGGTTTCAACGCTGTAATCCCCATCAAGGACCAATCGGCAATAATGGAAGGCATCATGCACACAGTATGGGAAAACCCGTTTGGTGTTGGCTATGGCGCAGCTATTGGGCCACCACTTGTATTTGGGATGGAACTTGAGCTTGTGTCCTTTTCTAAAACAGGGCTGTTGAAGGATATTTGGTTAAGAAGTGACATCGTGCTAGGAAACCTCAGGATGGAAGTGGATATGAGCTGGGACCAAACTGCTTCGAGTGCGTAACTCTTATACCTATCTTCTCGTTAATGACAGTTCGGTCCTTAGAACTGTTGCTGGCCGGAGAGGTAGAATGTTTAAGCCTTCAGGATCTCGTATCCTTCACTAAACAGGCGTTTGAAATCGACATCCCAATGATACCTCAGTTTATCGAATTTCAGCACGCCTCGATCCACATAAATCCCAACGGGCGGTGGAGTTCAACCCAATACCCTCCTGGCTTCTCACTCGACGCCGAGGTGCATCTGTTCCGTAGTTCGTTCCGTGGCCGTGCAACGATCGCTGAGGGATCTTTAAGACTGAGTGGAGATATGGGGCCGGCGAACATTGGCCCCTTGAAGTTCATGGTACAGGACAATAAAGGCGCGCTCCTGGACCTTCAAATCAGTTCCACCTTATCGCAGCTAGACATCGAGGGCTCAGTTCAATTTTATCCTTCACCAATCGAACTTACTTTGCATCTTGACATTCAACGGAATCCGGCGTTCTCGTTCAGCTTCCCTCTCGATTTCACCGATTTGTTCACATACACCGTCAGCGCTGAGTCTGTCGGGGAGGTCGACCTTCAAAACCTGTCGGAGCTGAACTTCTCGCTTAATTCCGTCTTCGAAAATCATCTTGTCGAACACATCCAGGCTCAAGTGCTAGCATCATTCGAAGCGCTAAAGAACCGAACAATGGCGGCAATTCAGGCAGCAGAAAAGATTTTACAGGACGAAGAGAGCCAATTGCTGGCCACTATCCGGGGTGCTGAAATAGGGCTCCAGAACCCAGAACGGACGTGGACACAACGATTTCAACAGGTCGTTACAGAATCTGACACGGCTATTGCAAGCTACCAGAGTCACCTTGATCGCCTGCACGCGAACATCAACGATGAATATAACGCGCTCGACTCTAGGGTTAAAGATGCACAAAACTCGGTTCAATTCGCAAAAGCGGATCGTGTGGCGCGGTTACGTCTCGCGAAAGCCGACGCGGCAAAGCGGCAATCAAATCAGGAGAAGGTTGTCGTGGAGGCGAACCAGGAGCTCGAAATCGCGAGTAGGCGCATGATGAAGAATTTCGGTAATGCTGAAGACGATCTCAAAGCGGCGAGGATCAGGTTGGACCGCATATATAGTGAAACGGAAGACTTGGTCAATCGGATCCTCAACTGCGATGGCAGTCCTTGGTATCGATTTGAGTTAGTTCACCCTTGCTGGTTTATATATCATAACTGATCGATTCGCCTCTAGCTTGAAAGCAGAAGTATCAGATCTAGTCGCGGCGCAGCTCCAATCACAAGTTTACTTGGAGACACAGCGCACGGTCGTAGACTCTGCAACGAAGTTCATAAAGGAGACGAACTATCCTGGTATGAAACATGATGTCGCAGCCGCTAAAGAGGCCGTTAGAGCCGCTCAGGATGCATACAGCCTAACGCTCCGGACAGCACAGTCTATTCTACGAGAAATTGACTTTGACACGGCCTCCCTCGTTGCCCGAGCAGAAAGTCTTTTGACGCAAGTTCAGGCCGACGGCAAATCCTTGATTGGTACCACAGAGTTATCGTTGAAGCGATTCGTCGACACCCAGCACGATTCGCTCGACGCTTCGCACCGTGCCGTTGACGAGCTCACCCATTCCGCCGAGTGGTTGAACTATAAAAATGCTTCCGCCGCGGTGGATTGCGCCAAGCACTCAAAACTTGACCTAGATATCATGCGAAAGGCTCTAGAAACTGCAAAGGAAGTTGTTGAAGGAAAGTTCTCTATCACGGAGGAGGCGATTGCGGATGCGCTCGCGCCTGGTAATCTCACCGTCACAAATATCGAACTCAGTGCCATGTCTGGAGGATACCTGAATCTATACGGTCCTTTTCCGGTTACCGTCGAAGGAACCTTCTTGGCTCGACCGTTCACCTTATCTGTGAGGTTGTTCACCTTGATGTCGGTTGAATTCGTTCACGACATATTCATCGGGTACGTACATTATGCAACATTTTCACCCCTCAAATACAGTACGCTGATGCCCGTGAATAGATTGCTAAAAGAGCTTGAGCGGGTTTATACCTAACGATCAGCAATATTTACGTGGGGCCGCTCTTTAGTTCAAATAGGAACCGTACGGAATGAATGTATTTCCTCTCATCTCGGCGTTTATAACAAGAAATGTTATGCTTCGATTGTTTCTGTATGGTGGAAGAATATAGTAAGAAATACAATGGTGAAAAGTTAGGTAAGTGCAACGCAGCTCATAAAACTTCAAACAACGACATTATATGATATTTCTAAGAGGGACATGCATTCATCCGCATTACTCATCAATGGGTGGACGAGAGTCGCGAATCCCGAAGAGGCTACATCACGTGATACAGCGGCGGCATTCTCCGAGTCAAACAACCGGACCGGTAGCCGACAGTTGTGCCGAACCACAACCACAACCACGCCGGCACACTAAATTCGTCATCTTGAATAATATTCCTCTTGATATCAGCTCGCAGTCCATAATCAAGTAGCTGCACCTATCAACTTCCAAATATACCGAAAAATGCCTAAGAAAAAACCCCAAGAAACAACGACCAAAGCCCCAGCCGCACCACCACCGCTAGACATCCGGTGGCCGTCTATCGCTATCAAAGAAGATCTCGAATGCCGTGAACTGATTGCAGACCAGATATATATCATCGACGTAAGTCGGGTCTTACTTGATTTAGACTGGGATATCAAAGTAAACTCATGATATTAGCCGTGGTAGAACTTTCTCTCGCCCGACGAATGCGCAATATTCTCGAAATTTATCACATCCCTCCCGCTCGTCGCAACTCCTCCACCGAAAAAGGGGGAAGCCACTCGTGTCAATCGTACGCCACCTCACTCATGATACACGTATGAAATCCACGTTCTCACACTTTTACCAGACCGAATCTCGTTCCAATCTAAAGACTTTGCCCAAGTTATATACGACGCACTGTCACCCCACCTTCCGTCCCTCCCGTGCTCGGAAACATCCGTAAAGAATGCTGTTCCTGTAGGGTGTAACTCCAATATCCGGTTATACAAGTAAGCCCCATCCTTTTATCTTTCCTTGGCACACATCATCGAATCACGAACGTGTCTAGATACGACCCCGGCCAATACTTTGGAGCCCACTACGACGAAAGCGTACGCGACAAGTCCACAGGGTGGTGGAGCGAATGGACGATACTGGTATACGTGACTGGACACGAGGATGGCGTGGAAGGCGGAGAGGTACGTCCCAAGCCTAGACTGACGGGGCCGAGGAGTGGTATTTATCATCTTGGGCTTAGACCGTGTTTTACAAACCGATACCGGGCGCAAAAGGAAAGACGGAAGAGATCGTCCCACCGCTCACACGAGGGTCTGTCTTAATCCACCGGTACGTTCATCTATCTCTCTTTCTTATCGTAATTTCTCGGTACTAATATGATACGATATGATATGAATAGACACGGCCGGGCGTGTATGCTCCACGAAGGACGGCAAGTCGACTCAGGGACGAAACTCGTTTTACGATCGGACATCATGTTCGCTCGGCCATGACTTCCCATTTTGCGTTCCTGTGCCGTACCTCGCTTGTGCGAAATGATATCATATTATTCCTAAACATTCGCTTCACCGGCCCGAACGACCATGATTCATAATCATACAAGGCACCCGCATGCTCGGAGGATCCATTACGACATTTAAACCCAAGAATACCATACCGCCGGCACATTCGGCACAATTCACTCGAAATTCCCCGGCTGGGATTGCGTCAGCCCTCCCAAAATTATTATCCCGGCCCCGAAATTGGGGTTATCATTCCCCCCAGCCTCACCACACCAACACACGAAAATCACCAGAAAATCCAATCAATAACCAACAAACTACCGAAAAAGAATACAACAACAACACATCAACACCTCCCCCCTACATCCTACAATCGTGAGCTCGGTCAAGAGTAGGCAACAGGCCGCATAATCCGTACACTACGAAGATACGCCAAAAGCCGAGGGTGAAACGAGCAGTCACGATTGACACATTCCCAACATAGAGTCCAAGGCGACGGAGTAAACCATCAAGCCTACCATCCCCCCTCCCATCCCATCCACCGCTCATCCACCCAACCACCCTCCCGAAACCTGAACCATAAACCAGATCACAGCCACCCCCTAATCCTTCTTCAACTCGCGCCGAATGACAAAGACACGTTCGCCCGCAGCGGAATCAGTCGTGACCTCGGACGCACCGGCCACGCCGGTCAATTCCGCCGTTGAATGTCCGGGCGCGAGGAGTACGTAGATTTCGAGACCATCGCCGACCTGTCAAGGAGTTGTATGTTAGTCAATGTGATAAGGATAAGGGGGGTCGAGAACAGAAGAATGTGAAGGCCGAGTCAAAAAGTGAAGGATGATGAATGGGGTGTCGATGACGCTCGTCGGTTCGGCAAAACAACCCGCCCAAGTCATCTTTAAACCGGAGTGAATCGAGACCTCGCGCAAATCGACCGAGTTTCCGGTTTATATTTGCTTTGCTGTGTTTCGAAATCGAAGGTCTGATATGGCATGTTTCCGAGGATAAAAAGAAGGTCCACATGGGCGGTTTTGTTGGGTGGAGCAATTTCGGAGAGTCGGAGGGAGGTCGCGCGCGGGGCGGTGAAACGATAAGCGCGTGTGGGATTGTTCTTTGATCGTTGGGGGTTGGGCGGATTGCGCGATTGGTTGGGCGGGATACGAGGGAATCGATAGGACGAGAGAGAAGATAGGATGGGAGAGAAGATAGGGG
>WSTH01001672.1:0-11336 GCA_019616345.1 Ceratobasidium sp. 395
TTTTTATGACCCAGTTCTGCGCTTGTAGCCGCGCGTTTTGTCGAGATACATGCGGTTTACGGTTCGCGTGGCTCGAATTTAGATGTCGTTGTTTTCTAAAGTGATTGGTACCATTGTATGCGCAATTTTCACGCGGCTCTGTGTATGTACATTTCGTCTCGATTGCGTCCCTTGTTGTCGGGGTACACGGCGTTTACTCGCGCTCTTTTTTCCACTTTTCGGAAGTGGAGCCGATCAACCGCAAACCATTTCCGAATTCGCAATAAGCGCCGGCCTCAACGCAATCGCTAGCTCGGACAAACAAAAATAGTTCAACCTTGGTTATTGATGAGCTGTGTTTAGCCGAAACTAATTATGCCCACTATCACAAGCTCGGTTCCAGTCCTGGATGATATTCATCCCGCTGTTGAGCCAGCCATAAAAATACATATGCTAAAATATCTGCCTCATCTCTCCTTGACCTCTTTAGTGATTTCATAGCCAATACTTTTTGACGGCGAGGAAAGATGTACAGTGTGAGCACGCTTGGAGAATATTTCCTATTGTGCTATGCCCTTAAGACCCCCAGACTCAGTTTGGTTGACCATCCCGCGCATATAGTGAGATGGTATGTCCGTGCGATCAACGCAATGTCCAATCTGCCACATTGTTTTACATCGTGGGCACTGGTATCTATCATGGTGCAGGGAAGTTTGCAAATATGCTACGAAGAACCGCCCAACATAAATACGCTCGGCCAGCTTGCCCTTGCATATCAAAGACCGACAGAACCAAGACCGACGGTTTCGCGTCGTGTATAGCTTCCGTTCCGAAATAACGACCATCTTTCAATCGATTGAGCCAGATATACACTATTCGTTCGAGTAATAGAGCTGATAGTCTAAATAGCAACATCCTTGATCACTCCATACGCATTCAAACACCTTATTTGCGGTTCACATATTACAGCCACGTCTTGCCACTCGCAGACTTATTTTATCTCCATCCCACCCCATTCCAGCACGCGGAATAGCTTCGTATCTCCGACTTTCTCCATGTCGACCCCAACTATGTCTCGCCATATGCTAGGATCCTCCGACGTTGCTTTCCTCGCCGCATCTGCCCACGAGTCAAGTTCGTCTTCACAAACGCCACGGAATAGCATAAAAACCCGAGTCGTGACGTCTGGCGCTGGTGTGATACTCATCGAGGCAGCGGCTTCATATTCAGCCTGAGGCAGAAAGCGCAGCGCTATATGTTTGTGACGTTGGAGATTTGGGAGCCAGTATCTAGACAAATTGGGTTAGCGAGAAACAAACTAGCTAACGGGAAAAACGAACGTGATGAATGAGCAACGAGCCTCGGTATGTAGTCCGAGTGACAATAGCGCATCATCGATGTACGCCAGGACCTTATCGAAAGATAGGAGCACCGAATCAGCGGGGGTTATGACAGGTCGGGCTGGATCGAAAGCGCCCGGATCATTTAGGGGACTAGCGGGACGCGAGCAAGCAGGCGATGCTGGTAGCGCCGGCTTTGTGCTGGCAGTATAATTTAGTTGGCCAAAAGCGGAGGAATAATTATGATAGGAACTCACTGAGCCTCCCAGAACAAGTAAGACACTTCGCGACGAGCACGATGGTCGAACAGCGTGCCATCCGGTTTTGCATCCACAGTCCAAACGATTGACTGGCGACCATCAATATCCTTCTCAGAAATGATGGGAGCAACAGGATAGAGAGCTGAGAAATCCCAGGCGTTGACTAGGGATAGTTGAACACGGACATCGGGTGTCGGAGTTGCAGGGTATAAATAGATGATTGGTTTGCCTCCGGTCAAGCGTAACACCAAGTGCAGTGTCGATCCCTTCACGATGCCATAATCTGATAAAGTACGTCCGTCTTCGAGTTCAACCCCAGCAAAAATAAGTCGCTGCTGATCAGGTGGCATCCCTTCTTTGTCCTGTATCTTGGCTTGCACGTTGTCGATAGTATCAGATCGCTCATCGTTCAATGTGATTGTTTTTCCTTTAAGGTCCTTAACAAATACTTTTGGGTTGACGTTAGAAATATAGGTTTTATAACTACAATAAGAATAATCAACTTACGGTTATTGAATTCAGCGCCGTGATAGAAAGACTGGCATTTGTTTGACGCTTGCCAGCTAGAATCAACGATGAGCGAGGATCTCCGAGTGCTAGATGAGCAGGTGGCCTCAGGCTCCACGTTGCCGGATAGCTGAATCATAACGAGTGTCAAATCTGGTAGAAGCTCAGTCCACATCTCTTCCGTTATTATGATATCCTCCTCGTATCCCGCGAACTTGGCACAAATTTCAATGTCACTTGAGGGGATGGATTGCAGATGATCGAAAGCCTTTTTGATGGAGGTAATTGTTTGCTATTCGTCGAAAACATAACAATGTTCAATCATCTTATTCCCGTTCATGAAGTAATTGATCTTACAATATAATCACCATTCCGTCGAATAGTGACTCTTCGCCCCAAATGTTCGGCAACAATAAACGGATGTAAATGACGCGATGCTGCAGGGTGCCACAAATTATTCGACATCGCGAATGCGCCGTGGAGGAGCAAGATACTGTAAGGCTCTAGGGGGAATTGGGGCTTCTCGTTGAGCGAAGCGAGGAGAAAACCCTAGGAAAACGAGAAAGAACAAAGGAGTTTTGCGGCTACACGTTCGGCCTGCGGGTTCCGAAAGAACTTTCGTCAAGGCAAAGCTATGATATCTTCCACAAAGGTCGGTGGTCTGGGACAACGGCAGCTTAAGCTTGGTGGTGGCAACAAACCAATCAAGGTGCGTGTTGATCCGGGTGGCTAAGTCTTGAAAAGGATTAGTCACGTGGACGCTCTCACAACGCTCGTCAAAGAATGAGGAATCTGAGACTCAGAGGCGCGAGTTGCATACTACTATGGAGTTTAGCAGTAGCTACAACCGATTTTCGAGTCTTAGATATAGGTCGTAGAATGGTATGATTATCAAAAGAACCTGTGTACCTAGCATACAACAACAATCCATAAAAAAACGTGTACTGGGAGCGAGCCAAGGCTACTATCCAAGCGTCACGTGTTGCTCGAACGGTTGCACCCAAGTCGTTTGGTTGACGTCAGTACTGGCGCGGCGCAGGCGTCGGGTTGGTTCGGCGTATCGGTACGCCATGTCGTAGCGGCGTTGGACGCGCTAGGGATAAATACAAGTTAGGCGGGGGCAGATCGCTTGCAGTAGTAGGTGCAGGTAGATTAGCGCCTTACTGTAATGTGGCAGATTGGTGGTTATTCTACCACTTCTAGGCGTGATAAGAGCCGGATTTCACAGCTGCTAGTTTTACGTCACGGTGCACCCGATCACGGCAAATTTGCGACCGGGGTCTCTCTCGACGTAGCATATATCTACAAATAAATGGCTGAGGCTAGGCAAAGCCCGAGCCAATATCTTTTTAAAAGTCGTTCACGATCGCTGTTGACCTGGGTTCTACGCCAAACTACGAGCGGTCATCGTCATGCTACTGTCAGTGATCGCCCAATTATGCACGGTCATCCGCAAAATAACAATACTTGTAAAAAGGTAGGGCACATGAACCCCCTCGCAGAACCTTTATCTAGTCTGACTTTTGTCGAGGGACAATCATAGACAACACGTGTATGCCGTTTCTTCGCGGCTTTCAGGACAATACCACCTCTACATCTCGCACCAACCTTAAGCTTTCAGGGACTATCGTTCAGAGTTTTCGCCCAAAAAAACCAATCTTCTCAAACCGTTGCACGTATAAGTGTGTATTGTCATCCTCAAAGGTTGAGGGATGCAGATTGAACTTGAACCCCTGGATAGCTAAAGTTGGTTTCATATCTACAGTAATGAGGCTGCTCCAAAAGTTGTGCAAATATCCACGAATGCCAGTTCTAGTTATACTCATGAGGCGCGATCACTGTGTGACGAATACACCCCAAAAGTTGGTAAAGCCCCCAAAGACCGTTTATCTGCCCTAGTTCATACTAAAAACGGTCGTTTAGTCATACCAAAATATGGAGCATCATGTCAAGACCCTAAATTTTGCTCCATCAGTTTTGGTATGACATCATTGCATTCTTGGCTCCACCGGGCACTTTATCGAATTTAGGACAGGATTCAATTAACTAAATGGTGGAGAAGACCCTGAAAACGGTCGTTTTCGGCTTCGCATTAATTAATCCTTTATATACTAATAGCGCCCCAACTTTTGGAGCGTTGCCGTGGAACAGTGGATCCATGGTTGGTTTTAAGTGAACACCGGGCTCCTAAACTTAGTTTGGCCGACCGTTTAATTCCGCGCGTATACTGACATGGCATGTCTGTGCGATACATGCAATGCCCAGTCTCCCGTATCGTGTTACACTGCGAGCACTGGTATCCATCGTAGTACAGGTTGGAGGTGCTTATATATCCTGAAAGATGTCCCCACGCAAGTAGGCGTGCCCGGTTTGACCTTTTATCCCAAAGGCAGACAGAATCCAAACCGACGGTTTCGCATTGTGCATAGCTTTTCGTTCTAAAACCATGACCATATTTATCGTTTCCAACACATCGAGACAGATATGCACTGCTCATTTGAATGATAGATATAGTAGTTTGGATACAAACATTCCGGACGGCTCCGGATATATTCAAACACGGTTCACACATGCAGCCGCATAGGGCCACTAGCAAGCTTATTTTATCTCCATCCCACCCCATTCCAGCACACGGAATAGCTTCGTATCTCCGACTTTCTCCACGTCAACCCCAACTACGTCTCGCCATATGCTAGGATCCTCGGACGCTGCTTTCCTCGCTGCATCTGCCCATGAGTCAAGTTCGGCTTCACAAACGCCACGGAATAGCATAAAAACCCGAGTCGTGACGTCTGGCGCTGGTGTGATACTCATCGAGGCAGCGGCTTCATATTCAGTCTGAGGCAGAAAGCGCAGCGCTATATGTTTGTGACGTTGGAGATTTGGGAGCCAATATCTAGATAAATTGGGTTAGCGAGAAACAAACTAGCTAACGGGAAAAACGAACGTGATGAATGAGCAACGAGCCTCGGTATGTAGTCCGAGTGACAGTAGAGCATCATCGATGTATGCCAGGACCTTGTCAAAATATAGGAGTACCGAATCGGCGGGGGTTATGACAGGTCGGGCTGGGTCAAAAGCGCCTGAATCATTTAGGGGACTAGCGGGACGCGAGCAAGCAGGGGATGCTGGTAGCGCCGGCTTTGTGCTAGTAGGATACTTTAGTTTGCTAAAAAGCAGGGGAATGATTATGATAGGAACTCACTGAGCCTCCCAGAACAAGTAAGACACTTCGCGACGAGTACGATGATCGAACAACGTGCCATCCGGTTTTGCATCCACGGTCCAAACGATCGACTGGTGTCTATCATTGTCCTTCTCAGAGATGACAGGGGCAACAGGGTAGAGAGCTGAGAAGTCCCAGGCGCTGATCAGAGAGAGTTGAACACGGACATCAGGCGTCGGAGCTGCAGGGTATAGGTAGATTACTGGTTTGCCTCCGCGCAAGGTCGCGACCATGTGCAATGTCGATCCCCGCTGGATATTATAATCCGATAAAGTACGCTCGTCTTCGAGTTGTTTCCCAGCAAAAATAAGTCGTATCCCATCAAGTGATATCCCTTGTCGATCGCGTATCATGTGCTTCACGGAAATGATAGAATTGCAGGAATCAACCTCGAGTGAGATTGATTTTCCGTCAAAGGTTTTAACGAATACTTTTTTAAGTCGACATTAGATATATAGGTGTAATGACCCCGGCACAAATAATCAGCTCACTGTACATAGGTCCACGATAGCGATAGAAAGGCCGACGTTCGCTCAGTGCTAGCCAGTTGTAGTTAACGAGGGGCGAGGACCTCAAAGCGCTAGATGCACAAGTGGCCTCGGGCTCCTCGTCTCCGGATAGCTGAATCGTCACGAGCGTCAGATCTGGTAGAAGTTCAGTCCACATATCTTCAGTGATTATGATATTTTCCTCATATCCCGCGAACTTGGCACAAATTTCAATGTCTCTTGTAGGGATGAATTGCAGACAATCGAAAGCTTTCTTGATGGAGACGATCGTTTGCTAACCAGTCAAAAATATCAGTAAGGTTCGATCATCTTATTCCCGTTCATGAAGTGATTGGTCTCACAATATAATCACCATTCCGTCGAATAGTGACTCTTCGCCCTAGATATTCGGCAACAATAAATGGATGTAAACGACGAGATGTTGCAGGGCGCCGTAGATTATTCGACATCGCGGACCCGCCGTGGAAGAATGAGATGTTGTAAGGGGTGTGAAAGAAATTCTATGGTCTGACAACGTGTGGTTTGAGATCAGTGGTGGCAACAAACCAATCAAGACACGTGGCGAGCCGGGTGGCTAAGTCTCGAAGTCGAAGAGGCACAGTCACGTGGTCTTTATCCACAACGCTTACCTAATAATGAAGAATTTAAGAGGCGCGGGTTGCACATCATCGAGTTAAGCAGCGATTATGACCAAGTTTCAAGTACTGAATCTCAGTCGCGGAACAATATAATTATCAAAAGAACCATTGTACCTAGCATACAAAAATAACATAAAACCCCCTACTGAAGGTGAGCTGAGGTTACTATCCAAACGCCACAACAAGGAGATTAACTGGGCTACTGGATTTCCATTCCACCCCATTCCAACACACGGAAAAGACTCGCATCTTGTGCCTTCTCAACATTCACACCGACAATGTCACGCCACACACTTGGATGCTCCGTGGCTTTGCTCTGCGCAGACGCCCACGCTTCTAGATTGTCCGCTTCTACACCCTTGAACAGCATAAATACTCGCGTCGTGACATCGGGGGTTGGTGCAACACTCATCGGAGCGGACGCTTCGTATTCAGATTGCGGAAGGAATCGCAAAGCGAGATACTCGTGGGCTTGGAGCTTAGGGAGCCAGTACCTACAATGCAAGTCGAATATGGTTAGTAGATAATTGTTAAGCATTCGGGGCACGTACGTGATGAAAGATGTGCGAGCCTCCGTGTGTAGACCGAGAGACTGTAGGGCATCGTCGATGTACGTTGTTACCTTGTTGAAGGGGAGCGCGACCGAATTAGCGGGAACGAGCTCTGCTCGAGCAGGGTCGAAAGCTAGCGCAGAGTCCTGGACCGGGCTACCCGTTCGAGAGCAGGGTGAGCGCCCTCAATTCTAGCCTTTTTGAATTGTGGCGCAATAGGAAAACAGGTAGAATTGAGGGCGCTCGGTGGGGATGGAGGAAACACAGGGATAGTACTTGATAATGCACGTCAGATTTCAACTATTGAAAGCCTGAAGCTACTCACTGTGCCTCCCAGAAAAGATATGCCACTTCGCGCTGGGTCTGATGGTCGAACAGGGTACCGTCGGGTTTGGCGTCGACAGTCCAAGAAATGGCTTGACCAAGGATTCCGCACGGTGGAGCGGAGATTGTAGTTGCCGGGTACAAAGCGGAGAAGTCCCAAGATTTAACGAGAGCAAGGTCGAGGCGAATGTCGGCCATTGGGGCCGGTGGGAAGAGGTAGATCACTGGTTTGCCGCCTACCTGTTCTTTGTAAAAGATGAACTCCAAGTCATCGTAAAAGTCGAATTCCCTAATCTTCCGAGTGCCAGGCACATGTTCACAATCCAGCAGCACACGATATTTATCGGAGCAGAGGCCGTACCGCTCGCAGACTATACGCCTAAGACTGTCGACAGTGGCGTTGGGTGAGACGTTCACAGAGTGGCTCCCCGCCGGGTCCGTGATATAAATTCCAACTATGAATCATAGTCACGTCAACGAGTGTTACATGATTGGCATGAGACTTACCGGCAATTTTCCCCTTGGAGCTCGTCACTTGTTTCTCGACCGCTACGTTTTGCTCCGGTTTGTCGAGGAAGATCTCAACTTCCGTCAACCTGGGCAAAAGATCCTCCCAGACCTCCTGCGTGATACAGATAAGGTCGTCGTACTCCTCTAACACAGCCCATATTTCAATGGTAGAGGCAGCCAAAGGTCGGAGCGCCTTGAACGCGAGTTTGATAGAGCTTATGGTATCCTGAAGTTTTCCCGGTGGTTAGCCCGAATAAATGTTGTCAACCACGCGTCACTCACGTTATAACTTGCGGACCTCTTTATAGCCGCCTTCCTCCCATCATGCTCTACGACTAGAATTAGATTCTCCCTACGAGACGCGCGACCTTTTGGTTTAGATGACATTCTGATAGCTACAGCGGAGAGAGGCGACTAAACAGATGGGATTGGTGTTGGTTCGGTCGTTGGTGGTTGAGTGATGGATGGATGAACACGGTCACGTGAGTGCCTAAATAAGCCCCAGCACCACAAATAACGGTCTCGTTCCATGTGCTCGCTCGGTTTGATTTCATCAAGGCCGCACATTGTTCGCTCCCACCGCAGCAACGCGCGCTCTAGAATAGGCATATCAAGGACTTGAAACTGACCGGACATGGCAATCATAAAGCTTGGTTTCCAATCCACCACAACACCGTCAGTCAAATACAAGGCTCCGTGACCCTCTTCGGGCATTTTCCGACCTTTCGTTCCCGCTCAATTTGATCATCGGTGCCACCATCTGACATGGTTCCGATAACGCGGTGAGTGTCCTAATGCAATATATTTGGTGATAAATTTCGGTTCAAGAACAAATGGTACTCAAAGCGATGCAATTGGCATTTTCAAGCAATATGTAGACACGAATCATATTATAATCCATGCGAGTTTCCTGTGTTCGATGGCGAGATTCAAATCCGAGACTATCTTTGGGCTAAGCTTACGCTGAGCCTAGCTCAGGTCAGAACCGCGGTGCCGCTATGTGCAAGACCATCAACGCCCTGTCCCACGATAGTGTCGCCTCAGGTAATATAGCACCTTCCTATGCAGATTCCACCAAACACTGCCGTACCAATTCGCGTGCAAAGCGAGAGCCCTAGAATGTCGACAAGACTGACATGCTTAGTGGCTGGGAAAGCGAAAACACACGGAGCTCCGGTGACTCTATAGCATTTTCAACTGTGTAATTGGTTTACGATGATAAAGCGATATCGAAATCATGCAGATCAAAGCTATAATTCGAACCATTTGGTCGCGCAACCTAACTCGGACAGTTGGCGTCTGTGTAAAGGGTCGCGTCACCAGGACCAGCTTGGATTGGATTGCACCTACACGAAGCCAAGATATATATCAGAATCAAGCCACAAACAAATCGGCTCAAAATCATTACTCACCCGGGGAGCTTAGCCAACTGCCCATCGGTAGCCTCTTTGACTTCAGGAGCGATCTTACACTTGTTCTGAGTGGCAGCGGGAGCAACGGTAAGGAACGGGCACGCTGCAGTATTGCCTGTCCCAGTCTGGTCGTTGGGGTTATTGCATTTGTCAATAGCGTTTTGAAGTGCGGTGGTGTCCCAGCCGTTTTGGAAGCTACCATGCCACGAATAGCCCGTAGGATCGCTGATATGAACGTTAGACTCATGAACTAAACCACGGGGATGGCATCTTACCCGTTGGAGTACACGAATGGCCACCCATCAGTAGCAGCCCAGCGTGAAGCAAAAGCGTGGATGTCCCATGTAACCTGAATAAATAGAAAGGATTCGGTGAGTATATGCGCTCTGTTCACACAGCCTAAGCATACCTCGTAGAAGAGCTTCATGAGAGGTACCGGGTGAGTTGGCGGACAACTCCCGGTATCCAACTTGGACAAGTAAGCAACATGAGATACGTGGTTGGTAGAGTCCAGATTCTGAGAAGGTGATTAGAGAACAGCTATGTGAATGTACAAAGTAGTATACGACTTTACCTTGCCATCCCAGCACGCGGGCAAGTGTAAGCGAGCATTGAAGCCAGCCTCACAATCCGTAGTCGGAAAACCATGACCTGGTGGATGTGATTAGCAATAAATAGCGAGGGTTAACAGGTATCTTGTACACCCACCATCATAACTGGGGTTAGTCGTTCCATAACGTAAGCATGATCACTGTGCGGCACGTTCACGTAACTCTGCCTGAGATCCTTCTCCCTCAGGATATCTAAGGTCCTGTTAGCATCACAAGTGGATGAATTTAATAATGAGTTTACTTCTTAGAGCGAGCCGCGGGATTTCCGCTAGTCATCTTGAAACCTGGGGGGAAGGCTTTCAAGCCGGACCCGCCCTGGCTGACATCACCATCACCACGGTTCTGATAGTAAATTAGTAGGCCTGCCGCGTTAAGTTAACGTAGGTTGGTAGAGAACGTTATCGACTTCAACTCACCACCGTTACCGACCGGCTCGAAGAGATGTGTCTTAGGGTCGCGGAAATATAACTTCGGAAACCCTTAATGATTGAACAGAGTCAGTAGGCGCATATAGTCACAATTTATCCGCATACAATAGTCAGAAAGATCCTGAAAGTGTGTTTATGTTAGGTGTATATCGATTATTCAAGCTAAATCTCTTCACCTGAGTTACAGAGCATGATGTGCACGACGAAGAGCGAAGTACTTCGTACGTTGAATTGCCTCGGAAGTCTATTGTAACCACGTATCAGCGAAAATCATGAAAACATCCCTCTTTCAAAACGTACTACTAGCACCATGAACCGTCTAAACAGATGGAGTAAGTAGTTTCAATGAGTGGGTATTTGCAATTAGTAATGAAAGAGGAAGTTACATTAACATATTGGGACGGAGCGAGGGTGGGCGATCTAATTGGGTCGACTCTCTCTGCAAGTGAAAGCTGTTGGTTATTAAATCAATCGTCTATTTGAGAACCCACCTTGAACGAGAGGGCCGGTGCATGCGACACGAAACCAAGCATTGGCGCTGCCAGAGGCAAGCAACACAACAGAGAGTGAAACAAGTGTAGACTGGGTCATGTCAGGTAAACCGAGTGAGAAAAACGAGGTAAACCGACTCTGAGGAGACAGTTCATCAACATTTCCTAACATTTATACGAAGTTGAGAGAGTATAGTCCACCTGAGTCGAGGTCTTCATCTAACAACTATTTCCGACCGAACCGGCCCTCGGACATCTCGGTAAACCTTGCGCGCCTTCTCCGTCATACCAACCTCCTTGCAATCTGCCAGCGCTCAGTGAATCATGAAGTCAGCCGCAACAAATCACTTCTAGAAACCGCTCGCAAAGTAGGAACTGAGAGTAATCGTTCGCCTAGTTTACAGCTACAGAGTCGGGCTCGCACTTCGGCCTGAAGTAGCAGGGACCGAACTGATCGTGTTGATCTGAGAATAGGATCTCGAACATGAGATGATTATCTGTAGGATATCCTCGGCTCAGCCAGCTAGCTACTAGAAATCGTCGTGAGACC
>WSTH01001673.1:0-11330 GCA_019616345.1 Ceratobasidium sp. 395
CACTCACTCGTACGAATCACCCGTCAAACAAACACCATGGCGAGCGTCCGCTGACCATCCACCCTCAACGCGGTATTGGCACTAATTGTGCACGCCCTGTAAGCTACCCGCTTTGTTTCCTTGACCTCGACCACACACTGATTTGGGGTGCTCATGCTCGCTACAGTTCCTCCCGCAGACGGCCTGTGGGGACTGGCCCTCTCTATGTCGCGCTGGGTGCTGACGTATCCAGGTACGTCACTGCTGGTCTGCATTTGCCGAGTCCACACTCTGCTTACCGCACGGCAGTATGACACCCACGAGCCATTGGCTACGACTCCGTACGGCCCGTTCTCACTACTCTCACCCCGTCTATACTCCGTTTATAGTAGCCATTTTTGTATTTCCTGAGTACGAATTCATATCATTTGCTATCACTCCTATGCGACTATCGTGAATTTCGCGCCGAGCTTTGCAGCTTCATGATACTGAATACTGGCTCAGCGTTCGACTCCCTTCGCAGTCCGACGAGGACTCGGAGTTCAGGGGAACTCGACGGTTGATCTTAGATCACACTGGGTAGCGGAGCCGGCCCGCCCCGCAGGGGCGTGGCCGCGGGCGTGCATTCATCGAGAGCGCGGGCGGGCGGGAACGCCAGGCCGCGCCGGTCCGTACTCTAAGATAAAGAATACAACGCTGTGACTCGTCGGCAAGCAGAAGCACATGGCGAATCATAAAAAACCGAGAAGAAAGAGAGGAGAAAATAAGAAAAGAAAAACATAGCTAAGAGGCATACACTGCGTATTAAGCCGATATCTCACTGTTACCACTGCCAAGAGACCCAAACCTGATGAAACTACCGAGAAACGAGAGAGGAGAAAAACGAGCCAAGGCGAAAGGAATAGAAAACACGCGCTATGAAGAATAAAACCGACGTTGCTTGCTTGACGCGAGTCGGCTCTCGATCGACCGGTGCCTGAGTCGAGAGCCTTGACGATGAAGCGAGGTATCTGCCTGGCGAAACGTTCACACAGGGAGCGGCGGGAGGGTAGCGAGGAAGTTACGGGTTAGTAACCTATTCGAGCAACGTGCACGAGCGCGCGAGCGCTCGTGCTAATCCGATACTTACCTAGCGAGGAAGTATACGGGGATTCACCGTGGGGAGCCAACGGGGCACCCTCGCTAGGTTTTAAGCGTAGGCAGCGGGCCTATGCACGGACCAGCGCGGGGTTCCATCAGCTGGCGGACATCCGCACTCATCGAGCGCGCCCACCAGTGAACCGCGCCAGCCACTCGCGTGCCGGAAAGTCCGCTCGCGCGTGAGACGGACTCGTGATACGGAAGTATCTGCGTCGCCAACGGGGCGGTAATATCGGTGTGAGTAATACTTTCGGCCTCACGCGGGCGTAGTACTCACAACAGGCGGCTCGATGCGCGACGGGCGCATGAGGAGGACGTGGGTCACGTGGTCATCTCACGCAGACCCCTAGTGACTTCGTCAAAAGAGAATCAGCGTTCGACTCCCTTCGCAGTCCGACGAGGACTCGGAGTTCAGGGGAACTCGACGGTTGATCTTAGATCACACTGGGTAGCGGAGCCGGCCCGCCCCGCAGGGGCGTGGCCGCGGGCGTGCATTCATCGAGAGCGCACCCTACGGACGGAAGCTCGCCTAGGCTAGCTGCAGGGTGGGCCGGCGGTGTGTGACGATGGAGATGAGAGATCTGATGGAAGCGACGATGAATGGTGTACGATCGTACGACCGTTGTGATATGACCAGCGCGAGGCACTTCTTGTGGAGCGGGTGCTCACTGTGCAGCCGGCGCGTGCTCTGTTCTCCTGCGTGCGTCGGTCATCAAGTGTGCTAGGACGATTGGATGAGCTTGGACGTAGATCTGCCAGGCGTCTGAAGACCATCGGCCGACTTTCTGAATAAGGTCGTCTGGTACCCCGCTCAGCGCCAGCGCTGTTGCCCCTCCTGAACGCAGCGAATGGCCCGATATATCGCTAGGGAACAGCATGGCAAGCCGTTTCCTAAACCAAGCTTTGGTTGGCGGAGACCCATGGCTTGTGAGCCACAATTCGCAGTGAAACGGGAACCGGGCGTCGCGGAGCTCGAGGTAGCGCTCGAGGATCGGCAAGGGGTTAATTTCCGGCCAGCGGCACTCGATTCGTATTGTGTTACCCGAGAAGGACATGTCGGCTTTGTGTGCTGGCAACAGATACGAGAAATGCGAGGGTGAGCGAGAGACTGTATTCCGCATGATAACCCGTCGATAGTTGCGCCGAATCTGCTCGTCCGCCATGCACAGCTCACCTAGCCGATGAAGGGCGTGGAAACCTGCTGCAATTAGGGCTGCAAATAAGCAATCGTCGAGATCTCGCGAAGGCATATATACGCCAAAGACATATCGGATGTCTTGGATCTCGAGGGCACGCTTGCGCTTCACAGGCACGGCAAATCGTTTGTGTAGGCCCCTGAGTGTTTTTGAGACCAAGGTGCTGTTCCGAGCAGTTCTGATGTCCGGGTAGAAGGGCTCGAGGACAGAGCAAATCCCAGATAGGTATCCGGCAGCTGTTGCTGGAGCCACCCGTGGCTCTGAAGCGCATAGCCATAGTATGTAGTTCGAGAGGTTATCTGGTGTCGGTTCGATTGAGAAGCTGTGAAGTTTGCAGAAATTGAGGTACGATCTAGCCGCTGAGTTGTAGACTTCCCGAGTCGACATCTCCAGTGACAGTCCAATTGTAATGGCCCGTTCTCGAGCAAAGCGGTCCAGGTCCCATGCTCCTCTCGCTGGCTGACGGGATCGAGCACTCAGCCCCTGCAAGGTAGGCGGAAGCTGCGTGGGATTATGCGAATTGGCTGTCATAAGGGAGGAGGTCTAGGGCTAGTTGGGTACCACGGGATCACCAGGAAAAATGTGCGGAAGGGGGGTAAACGAAGCGATGACCATTGATTTATTCAAGTCACGTGCTTGGCTGATCATTCCTCGTGATAAGAAGTCTGCTATCCGGTTTTCGACCCCGGGTATGTGTTTCACTCGTAGCAAGACGTTCTTGTCGTGGATCCATGCTGCTGCTTGTAGTGTCATTGCGTAATAGGGCTGACGGCCGGTCATAGCCGAGAAGACATTACAGGCGTCAAGGTTGTCGGATAACACCAGCACTCGAGGGAACATAGGTAGGTTGTCCAAGTCTAGCGCCCATCCCGTTCCTGATAGCATACAGGCCGCCTCGCAGAAGTTCGAAGATCGATCGTATTCTGATGGAATGCTATAATAAAACCCCTGGTTTCGGGTTGGCGACCAAAAGCCCATGCCTGATGGGCAAGCGTCGCAGATTACCACCACATCTGCCTGGCTATCCTCCCAGCAGTTTCCCCGGATGAGAGAGAGGCCTTTGCTATGGCGGAGACGGTCGGCAAACCACGCTAGATCGGATCGGACAGGTTTGTTGATAAATATGGTCGCGTGGGGACTATTCTTCCCAGATAACTTCTCGTACGACGAAGCAAGGGCTGGCCTGCAGTGCGGTAAGACGTTTAGAGCCCAGTTACACCATCCTAATAATGACTGCCACTTCCGGAGGGGTTGCTTTCGAGAGGGTATGTCTAGGAACTCCTTAATCGCTGCTAGTAGTGCGTCGCGGTCCTCTGGCGCCATACGGAATGTCATAGCATCGATATCAACCTCGAACCCAATTACCGGTAGGCATCGACCAAAGGGTTGTTTCTCTACTACGTGGGGGACGCCAAGATCGTCCCATAACGTTAGGAGCTGCACCTGGGTGTGTGGCCGTTCGTCGTTGTACCCCTTGTAATGGATAACCGTTAGCCCCCGCTCAATTGACCAAAAATCGTCCATGTAGTGGTGGCAAAAAAGTAGATGTCGAACGTAGATGGCTATCCATGCGACTAGACCCGCTAGACGGCACCATATCACCGGGGATGAACGATTCCCAAACGCCATGCACCTGTCGACGTGGTAGGAGCCATTAATTTCAATCACCTGCCGGACCTGCCATAAGGGATGCATCGGTATGGTTCGAAAGGCGTGTGCGACGTCTGACTTCCACAGTACAAACTGGGTTTTGGGGAACCTGGTCTTAAGATCCCGTATTGCGCGACCCAAGTCCTGAAGCGTATCGTATCTGACCCGCGCGTCCTCTTTGCCGATGAAGGAGTTAAGGGAGTGTGGGCCGGCGCTCTGGTCCGTGATAAGCCGGTACTTTTCGCTGTGCGGTTTGGGAACGGCGCCGATGGCTGAGGTCTGCATGCCCGGTAGCAATTTTGGGAAGCTATGCGAGAACCTCTGTGCCTCAATTTCAACGTCCCTCTGGTCGGCGACAAACTTGAGGCCCTTCTCGTCCATTCTATGATTGGGCACAATGTCTGGTTCGGCAGAGATATGCGATGATGTGTCGGCAAAGGGCCAGAAGCCTTCGCGTAAGCCGCGGCAGGCAGACTCGACGAGGGGGCGATTTGGATGCTTGGCCAGCAGGCGCTCAAAGACGTCGACGCGCCAGGGTGTAACGATTTTAAAGAGGTCAGGATTAGACGCAATTGTATTCAGCGCAGCTGTATTACATTGTTCGGCAGGGGGTGGAGACGGAAACGGGGGCGCGTAGAGAGTAGAATCGGCGGAGGGAGAGTTCAATGTTTCTCCGTCGCGCCACAAGAGACCGCGGCGGAAAGACTGCTGCGCAAAGCGCTCGTTGGCCGCCTGGCTAGCTACGCCTGGCTCAGTTCGAGGTCTTTTTGCAGGCGGATTTGGCGTGGTCGCCTCGGCAGACTTGGCAGATATGCCCATACCGGCAATTAGGGTAGTAACACCGACCCTCATTCCAGTTCTTGCAGGGCGTCTCCTTCGGGTTCTTGCGCGGTCGCTTGGCTGGTCGTCCGTTGCTCGACCCCTCTGTCCCCGCCCCTGTCGCCTTCGGAAGGGTCCCGTATTCCACTCCATCCGTCGAGACCCACGCGGCCAGCATCTCATCCAAGAGTTGGATGTCGAAGAGGGTGCGGCTAGTAGAGTCGAAGACTGATCGTCGAGCTGCGTATTCGGCCGCGATGATCCCTCGATGCGCAGACGATCTGTAGAGCTTGAACTTCCGCGAGACGTGCGATTCCCAAGTCTCGAACTCGCGGACTCGATGAGGAAAAACCGTTGTGGCCGCTCGCATGTAAAGTCTGAAAACCGAGAGCCAGTCCGTGCTCTGGACGATATGCTTCGACGGCGCGTCGCTTTCGGTTTGGAGGTAGACACCCTCGGCAATTCGCTCGGCCTTCCGCTTGGTATCGACGGTAGAGGTGTAGGCCGAGTGGATTTTGTCGAGGTCCACATACTCGTTTTTGAGGATCGTACGCCAGACCGAGTCGGGAACCTCGGGCAAGGTGCTGACGCCGAGAAGATCCTTCTTGGCTCCGTCCAGGTCGTCGGCGTACTCCAAGACGCGCCTGCGCGTCTCTCGAACGTTCGGATGAAGGTCTGGGTCCTGATCGACCGAAGGGAGACTGCTCCAGGGATACACAACCCGTTTCTTGGCAACCGATCCGCTCGCGTCGAGCCCCCGAGTCCGTTGCCACTCGAGGAAGTCGCGAAGATCGCCGGCTTGAACGCCGAGACGAGCGAGGGCGTCGGCGTCTGGGATACGATCGCCTGGGTTACCCCCGGGAGCGGGCTGCGCCCCATCGGGCTGGGCGCCGGCCGGCTGGGCGGCAGCGCGAGGCGGGCCAGCGCCTGGCGGAGCCTGTGGGTTGCCCCCAGCCCCAGCGGGGACGTTGTCGGGGGGCTGTCCCGCCCGAAGGGCCTCTTCTTGACGATTGCCTCGGGTCTCGTACTGGCGGATGTAGGAGTCGCGCATGTGCTCTCGTTCGTCCTCCGTTCGATCCGCGAGGTGGGGACTGGCAATGACGTTGTCCAGCTCCGCGGTGGCGTCGGCCAGGGTGATGTTCCCGGCCTCAAGCGCTTCGGCAACCCTAAGAAGGTACGGAACGACATCGTCAGGGCTGTCGAGGGGACCATAAGCCTGCACCATCGGTGCGGTAGACGAGAAAAGACGAGAGCGAGCGGTGGCGAGCTGGATGGGAGCGGAGCGACGGTGTCTAGCGAGGAAGTTACGGGTTAGTAACCTATTCGAGCAACGTGCACGAGCGCGCGAGCGCTCGTGCTAATCCGATACTTACCTAGCGAGGAAGTATACGGGGATTCACCGTGGGGAGCCAACGGGGCACCCTCGCTAGGTTTTAAGCGTAGGCAGCGGGCCTATGCACGGACCAGCGCGGGGTTCCATCAGCTGGCGGACATCCGCACTCATCGAGCGCGCCCACCAGTGAACCGCGCCAGCCACTCGCGTGCCGGAAAGTCCGCTCGCGCGTGAGACGGACTCGTGATACGGAAGTATCTGCGTCGCCAACGGGGCGGTAATATCGGTGTGAGTAATACTTTCGGCCTCACGCGGGCGTAGTACTCACAACAGGCGGCTCGATGCGCGACGGGCGCATGAGGAGGACGTGGGTCACGTGGTCATCTCACGCAGACCCCTAGTGACTTCGTCAAAAGAGAATTAAATCTGACTGAGTTTTGGGTATGGCCTGTTTTCAGTACGATTGCTGTTTTTCGGCTAGATTTTGAGCAAAACTGCCTGGAAGTAGCTTTGCTATTTTACCCTCAAAATCGTACGGAAATTCAGTTCATGTGCTAAAAGTCCGCATCAGTCCGAACTTCACTCAAACGCACGCTTAAATTCAGCTCTAGCCGAATGGCATCGGTTCGGCAAGAATATGGCCGAAAGCGGAAATCTGCATAAATTTCTGCCAAAATTCGGCATTTTGTGGTTCCACAGAGAAAACCGACATGAACAATAACAAACAAAACGATCGGTCTCGAGAGGTCAAGAGGGAGTCTCATCTGAGAGTTTGCGGAGGTCCTGAGTTCAAACTCCTAGCTTCATCTTGTTCGGCCGCGAGCTATGCGATCCACATGACAGGCGCATATACTCTACTAAGTCTGCCCCTACCGATGCGTTCGCTGTAGTTTACAACTGTAATAATCAATTACGATAGCGCTGGCACCTTCTGCGAAGCCATTCGATGTCTGGAACTAGCTCATCGTCCCAGCGAGTGAGCATAATGCTCCGCAATCGAATGATAACATCCGATATATCCTCCTCCGTCAGCGTTCCTGTGGGTGATAGCCCCGATTTAGCAAGCCACCAGCTGTGTACATTCCTGCGTCGGTAGTTTGGGCGAGGGGTCCAATCGGGAACTCGTGAGGCTGGGTCGGATTTATGTCCTACGTGTCGGCGCCACTGGATGCCCGGAGATCCGACTACGGCGTAAACAAGATTGGGCATGAATTGCACGGCCGTTTTCAAGGCGTGCTCTTGCATATCTAACCAATTGCGCTCGAGAGGCGGATCGAAGGAAATACATAGTGATTCAAGATATTGAGTACCTCCTGCTTTAGCAAGCATTGCAACCCAAATTAACGGCCAATTTGGCCACTGCACGTTTGGCGGAAGCAGTACCTCACTTCTAGAGCCAACCACGCTAATCTTGAGATGTTTGATGACTAGATTTTTGTGCAACGCTCTTCTAAGAATATGTAATCCATGGGTACTAGACGCGGGGAACAGTGCAGGCTCCATGGACACCGCGACGCTGGCAGAGAGACGTATGCTCTGCCAAATCCGCCGGGGATCGGAAACGGTCACGAGGACCAAAAAGCTCGTAAGTGATCGTTTTGACAAAAACAGCTTACGAGCGCGCTCGTGAGCGAGGTTAGCACTGGAAGCTCCTCGCTAACGAGCTCTTTTGATCAAAACGATCACTTACGAGCTTCTGCGTGCTTCTGAGTGCCTTCAAGCGCCGGCCCAATTTGCTGACGTGGGGGAAGCGCCGAGAGCGTGGAGGTGTGTGAAAGACTGATTGGTTGTGAAATCGGAGTCTCGAGGGTGAGATATAGATTCGACAGGGCGTCCTACGAGTACTGCTAGCATACTGTCCACCTGTGGACATTCGAGCCTAACCAGACGAGAGAGGAATGATGAATCTAAAACAGCTCGCTCGCGTATTTCACACCGAAACAGCATTTCAAAGTCCCAGGCCGGTTTATCAAATACCCAAGATCCAGGGTGTAGATAGTCGAGGCTAAGTTCGCGAAGTAATGAAGTCATCTGAAGTACGTGAACCAGGTATTTGGGAGGTTCAAGATTTCCACATATCTCCTCCCAGCTGCTCCTGAGGAATACAGGCTTCGTGATTGACATCCTCTGGGTACCAGAAAGGTTATAGGCAACATTTTCGCTCTGTGAAATGTTGAACAATTGAAGGGCGGAGTGAATTGTTATGTTTCGGTAAAGTAACTTGTTGAATGTTTGGTGAAATTGGTGGTTCAAGCATACGATGTTTGTTAGGCTTTTGATCGGCGACACGTCGACTATCATATGCAAAATCTCTGGTGGTAATCGGGGCATACCAATTGCCGTGATTGAGGACAAATTTGGTGATTAATGACAAGTGCCTGTGGTGGACTGATGCGGCTCCTCAAGACTCTGGAGGTAGACGGACACGAAGGTGGCAGTCGAGTTGAGATGGATTGAGCGAACGTGATGTTATGTAGCCCGCCTTTATATGTGACCAGGTGTTGTTCTGCTTGGACCGGTACGTACTCACCGAAGCGGGGTAGACAATGGCCCAGCATGTATTGATGTAAATATAGCTAGAACTGGGCGGCCAACCGTGAAGCCAGGATTGTTTTAGTTCAACGTAAAACCAGGGCTCATAAAGCCTTATCTTATGAAGTTTGCTGAACGGAACAAAGACCTACGCTCCTTACATTTCTCCGTGAGGGATCGGGGCTTTTCAGTGGGAAGAGCACGCGGAAACTGGGTAAGAATACTTTTAAACAAAGGGTCTTTGTGTAAGTTCTCATCGGTCGAGGCTACACAATGTTCCAAGTTCGTGAAAATCTTCGATCTCCGCTCGAGGATCCTAGGCTGTGGACTCGTTCAAACTTTGGTAGGAACACAAACGCATATATTACGAGCTGTATCATAAGTGTGGGCGCATACACACTAAGTATTGACTACACGTCAAAATAACAGAGTAACCGCGATAGTATTGTTACTTTAGCTCTGAGTTATTGAAAACAACCGATTTCAAAGCCCCCGCACGGATAGAACCGGTTTATCCTTCCAGCGGGTGGGCATAACGTTCTCTAACCGAACGGTGCCTTGGCGTCCTTTCTCCTTTCGCTGCCTCAATGTTCAGTTCGAATAACCACTGGCTGAATACTTGGGAGCCTGGGTAGCTCGGACGAGGAGCCCGATCGTTGAAAGTGGTTGCTCCGCTGAACTTTCGGAGATCCTATTACGGTGCGTAACAAGGTGACTATAGTCCTGGTGAGGGCGTAGATCCTACAGCCTTATCTGCGCTAGCCTATCTTCAACACGGAAATTAACCCAAGTCATAGCGCCTCTTTCAGGCTCTAAATGGCAAGCGATACAATTGTCAACAGAAACTGGTAGATGTATATATTTAAAGTCGAATTGGGACTGAAAAGGTGGAGTAGTACAGTTGAAAAAAGCATGCAGTGGAATTGGAAAAGTAAGTCGGAGAAAAAGAACTATAGATAGCATATGACTAAACCGAACGAAGGCGACAGAAAATCATGAAACTATAATGTATAAGATACCAAAGAGCAAAAGAAAGGTACCAAGAATTCAGAGTACCAAGAATTCGGACTGATAACCGAAAAAAATCCCAGAAGCAGTCTAAGATACAACGGCCGAGTGGACAGACTATCCCCGAAATATGGGCAACAAGAGCAATAGTCCCAGACCCACGTGGCCGCTCAAAATTGAAGTCTGAGATTCAAACTCGAGTTCCCCAGCGAGGCACCGGGTTGGTCGAATGCTGATTGGAAGGATGATCTTTAATACGTCGACCACTCGAATCTCCATCTCGTCGATCTGTAGTGGTGCCATCAGGCTCACGCCGGTGGGGGAACCTCTTGAACTTGCTCTTCGGGTCTCCCGTACCGGATATCGACACCTGGTGAACGTCCATTCCCCAGTCACCGTTCCAGACTAACCTTGCCGGTTTGTGAATCTTGGGCGAATTACCGGCGTGGTCTGATTGAGATGCTTCTTTCGTGGTTTTCGGAATACGAGGGAGCTCGTTGATCCTAAGAGCGTCTCGAGGAGCGGTAGTAATCTCTTTGGAGCCCTTTGAAAGATCTTTAGACGGCTTCGGGGCGGGATTGTCTGCTACGGCCCCGGATCCCGATTCCACAGGTTTAGAGGGTTCGGAGGCATTTCCGACCACCTTTCCGTCGCTCCCACTCTTCCCGCTATCTCCACTCTTCCCCTTCCCTTTCCCCTTCGACTTTCTCCACTCCGCCCGCTTCATCTCCACCCATTTCTCCATCTCATGTCGGAACGACTCTCCGCTTACGCCTTTGCGTGTCAACTCCATCTGCTTCGCCCGACGCTCAAACGGATTTATAGTGAAACCCGTTGGACGAGGTGTCTCCGATTCGGATGACTCCAATACGAGCTTTCGTGAAAGCTTGCGCTTCTTGAAATGAGCGGAAGAGGCCTGTACGACATGTTCTTTACGTTTCCCAAGTGTCGGGCCCGCGGTAACGTGAATCGTTTTGCCGAATCTCGAATTGTAGAGCTGACGGTCTGAAGCGGTAGCAGGTTTAATAGACGAAGCTGACGCCGGCGTGTCTCCTGATTTAGCGCTTGTTGTCTCGGGAGCCTTGGTGCCAGATCCACTTTGCGCGGAGTTGCTCGAAAATTTCTGAACCAGTCGCTTTACTCTTTCCGGAGGACTAGGCGAACCTACCCTAGGAATGTGTAACGCGTTGGGCGATACCTCCCCGGCCGACGAGTCGGAACCCCATCCCGATTGACGCCGTGAAGATTCGGCTCTTGATGAAGCTAAAGGTTTGGACGAACTGCTTGTGCTTGGCTTCGACTTCTGCAATGCGACATAGACCTGGTTCGTTTGATCGTTCTTGAGCAAAGACTTTTTCGAAGCGGTAGCGTCGTTGGCTTTCGACAAGTTTATGGCATCTCGCAAGGTTGAAGCAGCGGAGTCTTTAGATAGAGTGAGAACAAGCTTGGTGGGAGAGGTTCGAGATAGGTCGTCTCGTTGGTCTGTTGCATTCACCCTAGATTTTATTGAAGATGCCTTCGTCGACGCCCGATGCTTCTGGGTAGTTGGTACACCCTTGTTATTGTTCTCGGGCGCGTCTTTGTTGTTATTCTCTAGTGCGTCCTTGTTGTTCTCCGATACGTCCCTCTTGTTATTCTCTTTCTCGCTAGTACCATCCGGTCTCCCAGCCGTG